>VXBA01001382.1:278942-398067 GCA_013399895.1 Serilophus lunatus
GGCGGCGCGCCGGGCAGGGAGGGCACTCGGTGCCCCCCGGAGAGGCGGCTTGGCGTGCGGGGTGGGGGGTCGCCGGGTACGGGCGCGGCCAGGCGGGCTCAGCTGTTCACCGTTCCTCCTTCTCCTCTCCTCCTCCTCCTGCTCGTCCTCGCTCCCCGCGCCGCCCCGGCGCTCGGCTGCCCAGCCGTGCTGCTGCGCGCCCCGGAGGCTGCCCAGTTCCTGCGGCAGAGGCAGCGGCGAGCCTACCAGATCTTCGAGGAGACCAAGCAAGGGCACCTGGAGAGGGAGTGCGTGGAGGAGCACTGCAGCAAGGAGGAGGCCCGGGAGGTGTTTGAGAACGACCCAGAGACGGTAAGGGCGCGGAACCACCGCGGAGGTTTGGGTGGGTTGTCCGGCTCTGCGCTCCCGCCCACCCCTCTATCCATCCACGGCAGGGTGCCAGCTGCCGGCACAGCTGGGGAAGCCGTCGGGAAGAGGAGGACCCGGAACCTCTAGGTGGATAGAAGGGAATTAGGTAGACATACTAGTGCTCATCCTGCGCCAGAGCAGTGTCAGGGCTGTCCGGTTAGGAGTGCAGCCGGCAGGACTGACTCTGGCCTTGTTCACCCGTGGTCTAAATCCATGAAGCAAGAGCGACATAATGATACGGCTTCTTTGTCTGGACACCTTACCATCCCTTCTCTTTACTTCAGCTTCCCATCCCAGCTGTATTTAAAATCCCCTTAATATTGCAGCATATGTCACAGTAGGGATTTCTCAGAAGAGGTGTGTTCTAACCATTCCTCAATCCCTCAAGACCATATTCAGCTTGGTTAGCATCTTGGAATCAGTAGATTAGGGACCTATCACTACAACAGCAGGAGAACATGTGTATGGGAACTTGGTACTGCTGTGCTTGTAACACTAAGTGTGGATTCATGCAGTTACAAAATGCATGCCTCACATGCAGAGCTGCCTTTTCAAGTCTTATCAAGGCTGACTTTCACTTCGGTCTTCCCACTTTGAACAGCACATGGATGCTTCACTAAGCTTGGTTTACTCTGCCAATCATACGTCCTCTCAACACTATTTTGGATAGGGTGTTCTCATTGCAAAGATGGTCTGGCATTGATTTAACAGTGGGAATTGAATTTTCTTGGTGTTCATACTGAATCTTAACACTGCACAATGTGTTCCTGTTAATGGTATGATGCTCTAGGGAGAAGGTAGGACACAGAGAGAGAGAGAGAGAGGGTAGCACGTGTGCGTGTACACAAAGACACACAAACCACAGGCGAGGGAGGGACTCAACTGAAGAGATGTTTTATGCTTCAGTTAGACAAGTCTTGACATGTGTGCTTCATTAGCAGTCTCAGCACTGGATATACAGTGCAGCAGCTTGTTGTCACAAGGTAGTAGTAAATGCAGCAAAACCATTGTGATGGATTTTTGATAGTCTTTATTTTCAAGATTAGTATGGAATTAATATTAATGAAAATTAATGAAATTAATAGTAATGTTGCACCTCGTGTGTGTATGTGTAGTCACACTTGCATGCAGCAGTGTTTGCTTTGTTCTGCAAAAATTGAGCTACTTCAGAATATAGATAACTGTAATGTGCTGAGAGTGGCTGGCACAACTATATCCATATTCATGTTAAGTCACATAACTTTAAGCTCAGTATAAATATTCACCATGTAGCAGTGAATGCATGGAAAACTGTATGTGTGATTTTGTAGCATTCTGGAACAAAGGTGATCTGAGGTCACTAGTTTTACTAACTGGCTTCTGGCCAAGAAAGTAGCTGAAGGCAATGCATTGATAGATCAAAGAGGAGTATGTTGTGTAAATATGTTTTTACCAGTATTTGTTAATTATTTTGTGAATTGGAAAAAACATACAGTTCTCCTACTGTAATAGTAAAATCATTTTGATTTAGAATCTTTTCATGTGTAATACAAATTCTTCAAGATACAGTCACGCCACTTAAGTGTGTTTTGTAGGACACCACCAACTTAATCTCATTGCACATGATTTTGATTTTTCTGGTGCATTTCCTTTGTTATTGCTGCTTGATTTCACTCAGTTCTTAAAACAACTGAAGAAAGGCTAGATGGGTTTCTAGTGTCTGTGCCCCCTTACTTATTCGAAATGTCCTACACCAGGACTCTTAGATCTTCAGTGACATAAGATCCTATCTTTTCTGAGAAACAAACTTCTCAAGGACTGTGAAGTTGCTTGTTATGTGCAGTACGTCCTACTCCTTCCCATTATTTTACTTCAATTTGATTGAGAAACAAGTGTGCCACCACATATCAGAGGGATTTATGGCCCTTCCTATCCATTTTGCAATCAGTATGTGACATGAAGGCAGCAGATGCTGTTCAGTAGCAGTTCTCTAATGCATGATGGCAGAGGTCATGTATGTGGGTTGCTACTCGCCATGGGAAGCCTTCAGTGCTTTCTAAGGCATAGGTGACTACTGCTCCAGTGGTACCTGTGGATTTGATAGGCAGAGTATTAATATACAGTGGAAGTGTTTCTTAAGCAGTAGGGAGTTACTGTGCAGTCATTTCACTGATGTTGTGTTGTATGTCCAGTCCTGGTGACTGACAGAAGGAAGCTAGCTGAGACAGACTTGACTCAGGAAAGACAAGCTGTTGCAAACAAGAGCAAGCAGTTTGAAGAATTACAGTAACTGCAGTCATACTTCACTGTATTGTCAGGCTGCAGCTGATCCATGCTGGTAAAGTGAGTTTTTATTGACTCAGAAAATGTACAGATTGCTGTTGACAGAAAATGATTCCTTGTCGTTTAGGAAGGCTGAAATTTTTGTGTCTGCCTGCTGAACCTTGTCACAGGGGTTATCTACTTAGGTTGAAAGAAAACAGCTACAGCTCTTTTTTGCGCTGTGCTGAGCTCTGTGGCTTAGGCTTGTAGCAGACAAACCATGGGGAACGCATCAATGCATTGCTCATCTGTGCTCTTGCATCTCCCAGGTTTGTGCTTTAAAGCACCAGATGGGCAGCAGTGTAGACATTTGGTTGTCTATTGTCCCATGGAGAAATGGTCTTGCAGCATTGACAACTAAAGGTTAGTTTGAGGTTAGTTAATGGCTTGTCTGTTCTCCCTCAAGAAAGGCTTGTGATATGAGACCAAAAGTGTTGTGCCTCTTCCCTTTCCCCTCCATTAAATGCTAACAAGATGTGTGAGTCTTCCTTACAAACCTTGTCATTCTCTACTATCCCGTGGTAGTGTGAAGGGAATTTCAGGGCCTAATTTCAAGACCTATGACCTAAAGAGGTGGCAGGAAATGTCATTAGCTGATTCAAACAGCAGCATGAGTTGAGGTAAGATGAAGCAAGGCTGTAGTGTAGCTTGCATGATGCTTCCCAGGTAAAGCCTTATCTCGATGCAGCCAATTATAACATCTAGCCAAGAATAACATTTTGCGGAAAGATACCTATTTACATAGAAATGAAATGTCGCGTCTCTGTATCAAAGCACCCTTTTTCTGTGCCTTCCATTGTTTCAGTGATTAGCTTTCCGAGGCAACATCTGCAAGCAGTCAGCAGAAGATGCACATTCACAGAAACCTGAATGCGGGTGTTTCCACTTGTGTGATTACTTACATCAACTGCTAGGAATAATGTGTTAGGCGGGGCTAAATAGCCATTCATTTGCTGGCCAGTGCAGCTTTTGTATTTTTTCTTACGGAAAATATAAATATCAGCTCACTCAGACTGGAGGAAGGAAGATCAATTGAAACATTTTAGATTGGATTTTTTTTTTTTTAGGAAGCAGAACAAAACTCCGTCTGTGGCATTTGTATGACTATACATGGTAAAAACAATAATGTGCCTGGGTTAATGAGTCTTGCAGCCTATTTTTTCATGAAGCTGATTATAACATCCTTAAATATTACTGCAGAATTCTGGGATGGTTCCTGTTTTATAATTTCATTTATGCTAGAGGTGCCAAACAGAAAAATGAAAAGATAATATGGTGGGGAAAAAAAAGAAGAATGAAAAACATGTTCTTGGGAGGTATGAGGACTGTTTCTAAATGTGATCTATTAAAAGATAATACTAGGTGTGATAGATGGGATGAAGTTGCAAAATATCTTGGATGAGGAGATAAGAATGTTATCTTACTAAAGTTGTTGATGAGACCTTATAAAAAGCAATACTGCAGAAATATTTGACCTTGGTATGCAGTCAAGGCATTACAGCTTGTTAAGTGACTGATAAACTACTCTGGAATTTGGTTGACCTGTTATAAAAATCTGGTCATCCAAGCATGTAAAACAAAGGGCAGAAGGGAGTGTAGCTCCTGGTGTTCTTGGAAACATTAGATTTCACTAAAGCAAAAATGCAACAAAAAAAGTGTCCTTGTGCAAGGAGTTCCTCTATTTTGAAAGGCTCAGCATAGGGAAGTTGTTTGAATGCAGCCTCTTATCGTTTGGTACTGTAGTTTGTCAGTACAGCATCTGTCCCTGCCTATCTTGCTGGCTGTTGTTACTGCTGAAAAACTACTGGTCTTTCTGCAGCTCACCACAGGGAGTACCATGCTGAATGCATTGGAAGGTGTTAGGCACATCAGGAATACTGATGTAGGTCAGGCTGGCCACCTGTGTTTACTGTTGATACTGATGGGTTTGGTCCTCAGTAGATTACTGTGGAAAGCCAGCTGGTTTTCATGTACATGCAGAACTGACATTGGATTCATAGACAGGCAAGTGAAAAGTTCTCCTCTTTTTTGAGGGACTTGCATCCAAAATGCTATCAAAAGCTATGGTTTGGCAGAGAATCACAGGGTAACTTTGGACTGAAGAGGTATCTAGTCCACTCTCCCACTCATTGCCAAGTGCAGCAGTGACACCAGACCAGGCTCTTTGGAGAGTTTTGCAATCCTGTCTTGAAAATTACTGATCCTAACAAAACATCCATCAATGTCAGCATTCTTTCTGCTAGGCTGAGTTTACTGAGAAGCTGAAATGCATATGAAGCAATGTATAGAGTGTGATAATGGTCGGTTTGTCTGGTTTTCACAGTGTTGCTGGCTGACTTGGGTTTGTTTCTTTATGTGTTCCATGGTCATGATAACACAGATGAGCTGCGTGCATTGGCTAGGATTATCCAGACCACTCTGATCTTTAAGGAGGAGTGCTTGTCAGACAATATTTAGGTCTTATTTCTAAGAATAACAAGGTACACATGTGTAAATACTAAGCAGAAAAGTATGAAGGCATGTAGGAGGAGGAGAGGAGTTACTGGGAGAGTAAAGCCGTGTAATATTTCTTTGAGTAATTTAGTGAATGTTGTGTAGTCTAGACATGAAAAGTACTGATATCATCTTTAGATACAGATGTCATCATCCCTGTATAGAATGTTCCTTTCTAGATCCAGGAAAGAATCTGGTTTTATTTGCTGTGACAATTCTCAATATACTGATTTGTTTTGACATTTTGGCAGACCATGGAGAAGGGGCTACATTTACAGCTGGTATACATTTCTCTCTTCTTGTTGGTGCGGCGAGAGGGAAAGAGTTACTGGAAAATTCTGGTGGTCTTTTAACCTGCTTGGACTTAGTACATGGAAGAATGGATTACTGGGCACAGTGATACCTACTTAATAGATTTTGAGAAAACATGGGGAGATTTAGACTTTAATTCAGAAATGGCTTAAAGGACAGAAGAAGGAGGTAGAAAAATTTGAGTGCCAGATATATGCCACAGTGGTATCCCAACTCAGCTGGGATGAGATCTGGGTGTCCACCAGGTGTTCTCCCTTCTCCTTTCTTCCTGTAGTTTCTTAAAAAGAACAGAGGAGCTTTGTACCAAAATCCAGTGGGTCTAACTGTTCTGAAAGGCAAAAAGGTTGGGACTCTGGACCAGGATGCCCCCATATCTAGTTTGTGGTACAGACACAGCATTTGTTTGTGGTGTTCAGTAGCAGGATGGTGACAAAAATACTCCTGCCTGCCTTAGAAGGCAGGTTATACATTTATCGGCTAAAAGCTGCTTTATCTAAAGTTATTGAGAAGGGTGAGTGAAGCTTGCTGTTGGTGGAAGTAGATACAGCTCCATCAACTCTGCCGGTCTCATGCCTACCTGATCTTTGTCTGTTGCCACTCATGTGAGTTTAGCCCAGAAATTTGGAATAGACCCGGAAATATTGACACACTACATCACAGAAGTACTACATGCTCAACCTCTTGTGCAGCCGAGGAGGGAAGGAGCAAGAGATGTCAAAAGTGGTTAATATATGCTGAGGGACTGAGGTAGGATGGAAAAAGGATGTTGCTAAGAATGGCAAATTGAAGCAGGGGAATTATACAGGTTTGAGTCAAGAAGGACAATAATGTAAAAAGCAGGTAAAGTTTTTTTTTAGAGAAAAAAAAAGCCAATTAAAATTGAAGAAAACAGTTTTGTGGCCATGAACTCATTTAATTTTCTTTTTAAGTTAAAAAAAAGAGCAGCCTATTGGGAATTAATACAGTTTGTTAGTGCAGCTGCATAAGAATCAGGTACGAAAAAATTGAGAAAGAACGTAGCAGCAAGGTTCATTTCTCCCCTCACCTTACTTCTCAGGCTTTGGTTTGACATTGGGAAGCTCAGCTGATCGACTGGAGGTAAGCAAAGGTCTATCTTCTTCACCTTTCCTGCACAGCAATTTGGGCAACTGTATGGACCAGTTTAAGTAATTGACCTCAAGAAAAGTAGTCTGCAGAGAAAAACGATCATTTTGTATCTGGATTGGTTTCCAAGTCCAGCTCACCACAGAGATTCACCTGACACAGTGGAAAGCCCGAGGTTAGGATGGGAAGGCCAGGTTTTGAGGGAAAGACAGAAATGGATGTCACAGCTCAGGCTGCCAAAGAAGTGAATGAACAACCAAGCCTTGGAGAATCTGATTGAAGTTTTTTAGTAGGTCTCCCTTCTGTATCTCTGCTTTCATCACAGTTTTGTTCTGCTATTCTATAAGCTCCCCAAACATTCATGTCTGTGGGGAAATTTCCTGATTGATGGTTTTGGGTTTTATCCCTGTTCCTCTGAGCAAAAGCAGGGGGACCCAGAGGCAGAGCAATGGTGGAAAGTACGGGGGATACCCAGAGAGGAGAACAAGTGTTGATGTTGTCTCCACTCTGCACACCTGCCATGACAGAAGGGCACATAAATGAAGATGCAAAAGGAGAAGGGGTCATGCTTGCACTGTACAGACTCACATGCATCTGGAGATGTATCATATTTGGCTGATTCCTGGAACAGGAAGTCCTAGTTCAATTCCAGAAAATATTTAGGACAAGAACAGAAAAATAAAAGTTACTTAGTTATTAAAATAATGAACAGGGAAGTATGAAATCAGAATCTGTCACAAGGGCCTGGTGTCATCTCAGATATCACTTCCCTATTCCTTACTTGCCTTTCCCCTCTGGGGCCAAAGCCAGCCATGCCTGATGATTGGCTAAATGGTGTTAGTTACAACCACTGCAGATAAGCAAATTCCCGAGAAATAATATCATTAGACTAGAAGGGGAAAAACTTTAGCAGATAAAACATCACAGAACCTATGAGAGAGATCATAGATATTTAAATCATGCTCAATAGGATATATGACCTGTTCTGTTTCAAATACAGCTAAAATAATTGCAGAGTAACAACACAATGATGATGTTGAAGGGAGACAGCCTTTTACTTATGCTAGGTGTTTTGTCAGATACTTGTTTCCTCAATTTGGTCAGTTTCTGAGCAAGAGTTAGTTTAAACACATGTACAAATACTGTAATTATTGGAACAAGTAAGCATTCAAATAGGCAACACTGAGTGAAGATCTTCTGAAACTGCATTATTACAGCTGGAGGGAAAGTAGCCTTTTAGTCCTGAAGCAGTGGAGAAAACCTCAAGGTATTTGATTGGTTTGCAGTCAGAATAATTGAAAAGCATATGCAACCAGTTTATTGGAATCACTCTACAAATGATTTTTGTTAGAGTATTTGGCACAAGTGACATCAATTTCACACCATTACCGTCTAATCAAACCCTGCCTCAGGCCACCTATAGAAGTTATCTCTCTGTGCCCCCTTCATCTTCACAAAAACTAAAGTATCTATGACATGCAGTAATTTTTTTTTCTTCTTTCCTTTCACTACTTTTTTCCCCCCTTGTAATTGTGCATTCTAATCATCAGTGGCTTTTTCCTTACTGCAGAAAGGAAAAACGTCTTTTGCTGATGTGAACCTCAGTAAGCTATTGGGAAAGAGTCTTGCCCCTCAGAATGGGGCAGGGGAAGCTATGACAGTAGATGGATTTTATTTCCAGACTTGAGGATTCTGCAGAGATACCTAGTCTCTATGGAAGGGGTGATTCTAGAGACTGTGGTCTTGAATGCTTCTTGTTTGAAAAGCTTGGTGGAAGGGGCAGTCACAGTCTCTAATGCACCAGAATAACTGGGCAGTGTGAGGTGGATACTTGGCAAACGGACGCGAAATCTAAAAGCTTTATTCCGTTATATGGGAGGAAGGGCCCAATCATGCATCATGAGATTTGCTGTGCATCAAAAGTCTACGGCTGAATTTTAAAAAATGGAAGGATTTCTCAAGCATTAGTGAGATTTGCATTCTCAGGTTGTAACAGCTGAACAACTGCCAAACACTAAATATTTACACGCAGAATTACACACAGAATTACACACAGAATTAACAAGGTTGGAAAAGACCGTAGAGATCATCAAGTCCAACCTTTATCTAGCTTAACAACCTATCCAACACCAGTCTAACATCTAAACAATCTAAACCATGTCACTAACCCATTATGGTTAGTAGCAGTCATTTCTTTGCAAGGATAATGCAGCCCCACAGTGTGGAAACATGCAGTAGGTTTATAAAGGAGGTCTGACCGTGCCCAAGGCAAACATTCAGTCCTGAAGCAGAGAGGAAATGGGAGAGTTGTTATATGGAAATGAGGAAAGGGCTTAACGTGGGAGTTGTTCCTACTCTCCAAGATGTAACTAGGTAACTAAGAAAGCGCTTTTTAGAAATCACTGTTGCTAACACAGCAGTGATGTTCCAGTGTTAATGGTGCTGCAGTCACAGGATCACAGGGTGATTGAAGTTGGCAGCACCTCTGGAGGCCTTCTGGTCCATCCCACTTGCCAAGCAGGATCACCAAGAGCCAGATGTCCAGGAGCATGAGCAGTCCTCCTGTCAGCTGTGTCTTCTGTCTGCTGCCTCCAGAGCTCAAACAGGATTTTGGTTAGATTCAGTGCTTACCTGTCAGTACTCAAGCAAAACAAACAGAAGCACTAGGCAGGCCCCTTTTGCCTGAGGTCTCCAGTTTTGCTGATTACTCTAAAGCAACAGTGAGAACGTTTTCCTGGAGTTGACAGGGTCATTGTTATGTTTTCAGAAGGGCTATTTTTGTACAGTGACTCATGTTAACGCCTGTTCTGATTTGGTGTTTTTCCATCTTCTCTAAAAATGCAGTAGGGCTAATGCATACACCATATAATTTCACTAACTGCAAGATTTTACAACCAGGGGAAAGTGACCATAGAGTTGAAAGTAGATGGTGACCCCAGTCACAGTGTAGGTTTCCTTTGGAAGGCAAGCTGACATAGGTAACTTTGTCCCTTCACCTCCACAGCCGTGCTGTGAATTCTTGCCTGCTGTTGCTGTTCTCCTCAGTTGTTTCAATGCAGGGTGTTGTGGGGGTGGTCCCAGAAAAACTGTTCTTAACATGTGAAAGGCAAAACCCCCCAAATATAAGAATGAACAACGTGGAGTTCTGGGGGATTGTTTGCTTGGGTTAGTTGGGGTTTTTTTTTTGAGGACATTTTGAAAATTAGCTGTCTTCATTTTAGATATCTGGGCTTAGTGTTGTAGTGGCTGTTTTACAGGGTAGTAGTAAGCTCTGGCTGTAGGTGAGAGAGGAACATCTTAGCCCCATGAAAAATGTGTGGTGTCACTCTACCTTGAAATGAAAGCATGCGTTGTTAGGTCTTGCAGTACTGCTGTGGAAGCTAATAACTGTGTTTAATGCATCAGAAGACTTGCTTCTAGCATCTACATGTGTTCATGTGAAAGGAATGGGGACTCTAGAGCTTAAACCTTTTCTGTTAAAACTGTCTCCTGGGCAGCAAGAGAAAAGGTCTCTTGAACTGAGGTGAAATGTGCAAGGCAGGACCTGCCTGGAGAGAATGGCCACAGGCTGTGCCTTCCACCTCACTGAAAGGGTGGAGACTTGCAGATGTTAGGCACTTCACAGTCCCTTCTGTTTCTCCCTCTTTACCTGAGGGCTCTCCTGAGCTGAGATGGATGGCACATTGGACAGCACATGACATGTAACTCATGGTTGGGTGACAGCTCTGGTGTGTAGCTCATACTACATGTTTGAGCTGTAGTGGCAGCACATAAAAGATGTAGTTTACAAAAGGACTGTTCACATTCCTGGGACACCACAGGCTGCAGTTGTCCTGCTGCCAGGCCAGGCCATTGACTATCATAGCTTTTGGGGTCCATGCCCATGCTGGTTGAAACATAGGAACCAGTCAGACAGAAGGTATGTTGGGTCACAAAGAAGAGGGGTGGAAATACATTAAGGTTTTTTTGGTAGGAGCAGTCAGAGGTTGGATTTATTGAAACTGCATTCATGGCAGTTGGTCTCTCATGGATACTGTCCATGAAAGATACTGTCTTTCTCTTGCCTGTACTGGGATCTTAACTGGTGGACAGATGGGTTAGAGAGCTTGGTGAGGTCACTGTCTGTATAGCACCTTATCCAGAGGATGTTTTTGTTCAACATGCATTTGTGTATAGCTCTTTGTTTTTAAAGCCCATTGCTCTTGCTTTTATTTTCAGCAGTAGTTAGGAAAGCAAATCCAAAGGGGAAGGACTGACAGCGTTTAAATATTGACTTTTTCTACTACAAGCAAAGCTGAAAATTTAACTGTTTGGTGATTTTTTTTTGCCACCCCAATGGTAATAGTTAAATAAATTCTTGTGTTTTGATCCTGTGAATAGTGTGTGCTTTCTGGATGGTGAGATGTTTGGTGAGTCTGAGATTGAAGGTGGCTATTTGAGAAATCAGCAAAATAGTAACAGAGAATCTTTGCCGAATCTTTCTTAGCAAGCCTCAAAGCATTTCTCTTGACATTTTTGTTGGATCATGAAAATTACACAAGATAAGTCTCACACTTTTAACATGGACCTGACCCTGTCTACGATCTTCATCTTCCCTGACATGTGAGGGTCATTAAGGCTTAGTACAGCACAGAAGACATTGTGGAGTTGAACAGTCATACAAGAAATAATGCAAATCTATGATTGAATTTTTAACCGAGAGAACTTCTCATCGGTGTTTTTTTGGAAAGGTACTGCTACTTTCAGTTTAATCAAGTTCCTTTTCTCAAGGTGTAAGATCATTTATCCTTCACTCTTGATTCATCTTTGGCTGAATGGAAATATGCTGTCATTGTATTTACAGAAGCCTGTTGTAAGAGAAATTGATTACGGAGAAAAATGGAAAGTTAATTATAGAAGAATGAGTAATGTTAGAACCTGTGATCACATCGCTTTATGTTAGGATGGTAGCAGGTCCTGTAAACCTGGAGAAGTCCTGCTGATCAGCAACTGTTTTCCTATAAAACATAAGCAAATGAGGAATATGGCGAAAGAAGAGTTACATTTCTGTTTAAATCACTTACCTTCGTTATATGCCTTGTGACATGAAGCTTGTGATGGTGCGGTGTCTTGGAGTTTCACTTGTCTGCTCTTCAATTGCCATTGAATCAATATACAGTTCAGTTTGAAGGTTATTTCTGCAAAAGTAAACTGTGTACCACTTCTCTAGCATTCAACTCATTCATCAGAGGTCAAGGAAAAAGTGAAATTTTATGCCTTTGCCACCACTGACTTGGAGCAATTAGACTGATGGCCACAAATATGAAAGCTCCTATTTGTTGTCCTGTGAGTGCCAGAAAAGTTGTCCTTGCCAGAGTCTGGACTATCCTGTTGGTGGTTAAACACATCTGCACATTCTTGTTAAGTACATTGAATAAAGGGGAAATAATGAAAGAAATGTTTGGAATATTTTATTACACGCCACTTTTTCTCCTCAAGTGCTGGCTGAAGTTCAGTTTGTGATTAGTAGCACAACTGGGCACTTATCTGAATACTTAGACTGCTTAGATTTATTTTTATTTTGACTGCATTTTTTGACTTGTCTTTTCCAAAACTAAACCATAAAAAAGTCCAAAAATAGAGAATGGGGACTGTGGTGAGTTCTGAGCTCATCACTCTGTTAATCCAAAGAGACTGTTCAAAGCTGAACCCCAGAAGATGCCAAGCCTATTGTCAGAACCCTCATGTCAGAATTGAAAATGAACATAAGTATAAGCTGATGCTTCTTCTTCTTTGTTGATGCTCTCATAATTTAGGCTGATATTTACATGAGGCATTTCAGTAACTGGAGCATATTTGCCTGAAGCAATTGATTTTTCTGCTAAATGACAGCAATGCAATTGATTGTATTAGACAGTCCAGATCAAACTGAGTCATGGCATGTGCCTGTCTCTGTTGTTTATACATGACTGTGTGGAGGCATAAACTTATCCAAAGGTCTGTAATAAGAGAAGATAAAATAGTTTCTTATCTTGTGTATTGTATATCATTCTAATTTTGTAGAATGCAGGGCATTTACTGTCCCAATCTTGCAGAAGATAGCATTATATGAAAATTGCTCATG
This sequence comes from Serilophus lunatus, assembly GCA_013399895.1. Taxonomy (NCBI): domain Eukaryota; kingdom Metazoa; phylum Chordata; class Aves; order Passeriformes; family Eurylaimidae; genus Serilophus; species Serilophus lunatus. The sequence goes on from VXBA01001382.1 coordinate 291,664, forward strand.
ATATATGAAACATAATTATACTGTGCATATGCTTGCATAATTAGCTGAGGAGTGGTTTATTTTAACAAAAAAAATTAAGCACCAATGCAATCCATAAGTTTTTCCTCATTGCATTCCCCAATTACAATTTTAATAGTACTTGAGCTGGTGACATATATTATGAAAACCAGTATAAAGTTAAAGAAATGCTTTTTCATGGCCATGTGTTTTGTTTTTTAGGAATGTGATACAGTGATCAGCTTCAGCCGATTTCCCATTGTTCCATTCAGCATAACTGCATTTTACTGCTGTTTCTCTGTGTTGGTGCAAGCAGTTGTGGCAAGGCCTCACCAGGCAGAACAGTTTTCTAACATGCAAGGCTAGATCCACAAATGGCTGCTCTTGCTGTATGCACTTTGCTGATACAAAGCAGGAACAGTGTCATAAGACCATGAACCATGAGAGGACTGGGTTTTAGATTAATGAATATTAATTTTCTCCTCGGTTGCAAATTGTCATTATTCCCTTCTTTGAGCAGACCGTCTCCATGACGTAGTGGGTGGCATGGCAGTGGGTATTGGCAGAGTTGTAGAGTTCTTGTTGTAAGAGTAAAAGGCACCCTTTCGTTATGGTGGCTGTGGTGTTAGTGTGCTGGCCATACTCTGCATCAGCAGAGTGCCTCTGTGGGGCACTGGGTGACTAACTGGTCCTGTACATTCCCCCTAGGGTTTTGTCCCCGGATTCCTCCTCCTTCCCCTATCTCATGCCATCGTCAGCGCTTCTACCTCTTGGTGGGTAAATGGCATCACGCTTGGTCACTGCCACTGACCATGTGTGAGCAAATGTTTCCTTCCCTTTCAAATGACAAAATGTATGTATGATACTGTGCTGCTTCTGGTTCTGAATAAAAAGAAATTAGGATGTTTGTCTTTGGAACTTGTTAAACAGCTGCCATGCAAGACCAGCAAACTAACAGCAGCTCTTAACAGTATGACACTAGAAACAAATGTTATTCAATAAATCTTTGCTTTTTTTTTTTCCCCCCTTCCACAGGAATATTTTTACCCGAAATACTTGGGTGAGTTGCAGCTTTTACTTTTACTTTGTGGCAGTGCTGGTATGTGGTGCCTAACACTGGAGCTTGTCACAGCTGAAGTCTCTGCTCAGGAAAGTGATGGAAATATGTTTGCAATAAACATGCATTGCTAACTTTTAAGATGAACTGTACGTTTTCCTTATGGTACTTTGAGGTGTGTTTTTTTACTTATGTGTACATTTGCATACTGAGCTGCTTTATGTGTTTTCTGCATGTTAAAATCTTGATGTTGCATATATATCTGTGGCTTGCAGTGTTATTAAGTAATTTGTAGTTCTCTACCTTTTCCCCTTTTTAATTAACTTAGTTATTAACTAATCTCCTTATTAAAAAAGATGTTTTCACTGATTGAAACACTGGCTTATTCTATCGACTGTATCATAGTCATGACATAATGCTGTTTTCTATTTGTGTTTAATATGTAACGCTTAAGATCATAAATGTCACAGTGTGAGAAAAATCCATGTGCTTTTTAGACATTTTAAGAGATTGAGTTGGTCAAATTTGATTAAGTACTACCATAGTTTTACAATCGTAGTAGCATCTGGTTAAGTGATCATCCTCTTCAAATGAGTTATAACTGCTGTAGCTCAAAGCTAAAAAATTTTAATGAACTTAAGAATTTTAAGGTATCTGGGAGATTATAATACTGCATAAATTTTTCATCCACCTTCCAAATCCTTGCAGGCCAGGTATCATTTTGCATGCTTTGAACAACTGTCCTGTCGTCATTATAAAAATAACAATTTCATTTTCTGTTCTTCAGCTTGTATTCAGAAATATGGGTCACCGTATAAAAGAAGTCCAGATTTCCTTACATGCGTTCATAGTAAGCATTTTTGGTTTGTATATTGTAAATGTTCTTCATTCTACCTGAAGGTGTGGGACTAGCTCAGCCATCTCCATTTTTGATAGTATTTCAGTACTGGTTTTCCTATTCTCTAGGCTTGAGACTACAAACCACCAACAAAACCTTTTCCATTTGTAACCTATTGCCACCTTGCTGTCATGTTTTAGTGCTTTGGTATTTTGTGATGCAAGTTTCTTTCCCACCAGTTTCCCAAGGTCTGAATAATCTGAGAAGCAAGAGGGACAAGAAGTAGGATGTATGTAAGGTTGTACACTATGCTTGGCCTTTTGGTTTTTATTCTCTAGAATGCTAACTTTGACTCATTTGACGAAGGAACCTTAAGAAAAGCTTAAAGTCAACCTTCTTTACATTAAGGAGATTAGTTTCATGTATCATGTGACTATGCTTTAAATATTGCAACCTTTAAAAACTCAAATCAATTTGGAAGTCAAACTGATAACTTTGTAGAGGGTGAAGGGAATTCTTCTAATACCTTTCTGGTTGCCTCTTGAAGGTTAACGGTGCTAAAGCTATCAAACTGCATAAATACTCTAAATATGTCCTGGGAGCAGATGAAATGGGGAGAAAAAGCACATGCATGTATATATGTATTTTCTTTTTTGCCCCTGTGTTTCAGTCTTCTATTGTGATCAAGTTTGATTAATCATGTTCATACCAGTGCTACCAAAGCAGGATCAGGATTTCATTGACCTTTCACATTTATAAACGGAATTACAACAACCTTTGTTAAGAGTGAATTCCAAGGTTAATAAGTGGTATGTGAAGAATTGCCCTCCTATAATGCAGCAGATGTTAAGAGTCCTCTGAACTGGGAATTCTCAAACCTGTGGTACCTGTTGGCTGCAATATGCCAGCTAATTCAGAGTGGGGTATAAGGCTAAATGCTTACTTTTACTTGCTTGTGTGGCATGGCAGAGGCAAGAGTTTCTGCTGAAAATGGTTGCATCAACTGGGAATACTTGTTCCAAACAGCTAATCAATGTCTCACAAATGCAAGTCTAATGGTTAGTGAGGAAAAAATCTGAAAAAATAAAATCTGAATGATTGTTTTTAGGGATTTCTGTCCATTGCAGATGCAGTAGTTTGGAAAGAAAATGATAATATTTTCCCCCATTAAATATTAAAAGATCTTTAAATGGCTGAGTTTTGGCTAGCCATTGTCAATTCACAGGAGAAGTAACAGAGAAGGAGCCTGAAATGCACTTGGAAGAATGACAGGCTTTGTGCTTGGCCAGTTCCAGTGTGCCTCTTAATTTTTCACAGATGCTGCCAAAAAACTCTGTAGCTCTATGGATTTTTGCCTGCAAGACACTTTTAAATTTTGTTTCTTAATGGCCTTCTCCTCTTAAGATAGTGGGGAGGCTCTTTTAACCTAGAAATAAGGTAGAAATTTTAACTGTGACAAGGATTGGACTGCTTAGCAGAATATGTGAGGTTTCTGCATTTCATAAGCTCTTTAGATCAGGTTTACAGATAGGATTCACCTCTGGATTCAGAGTTAGATGTAGATGTTTCCAGCATAGGTGCCGACATGAGAAGTATTCCCATCTCAGTCAGCAGAGAGTTAATTTCCTCTGATTCTAGAGGGATTCAGCTGATGAAATTGTGTCTGCTCTGGGGAGACTTGAACCCCTCTTTCTTGTACCAACTCCACTGACTGCAAAAAGTACTTAAAATTGCTTTCCAGAGAGATGTTTGCCTTACACACAGATAACTGTACTTTGGTCTGCAGATCTGGATCTTTTTCTAAAACAGGTCCTGCAGGTCAGCTAGGAATTACTGACTTGGTTCTGCAAGACATTGGAAAATTCAATATGATTTTTTAGAAATGAGGCTTCTTGTTGTATCCTTAAAAAACACAATTAAGATTTCTGTTATATCATGTGCCTGCTTTTCAACAGTGACCATCATCATCTTCTCAACCTAGCATTTTCCTATATGCAGCAATTTATGAATATCAAAAAATAAATTCATAGCACAGGGTAATGAACTGGAAGTGGCAGTCAACAGACATAAGTCTTGTTTCCATACAAGACCTCAAAAACGAAACTGGTAGTTCAGTTCCCTGCCTGCACTTATGAGCTAGCTATGTGCCATAAGACATAACTCAAAGCACACAAAAAGGTTATGCTTGTCATTGCTTTTAACAGCTTTACTAAATCTGTTGCGTAAAGGAATAGAAACAAAAGCTCCATTTTCTTTTGTAACTGATTGTATCAGGAGCGGCTTCTATGAAGCTGGCAGAATTACACAGCTGTGAAGCCAGTAGAAGAGAGTAAGAATGTGTCTTATTTTCTCAAACTCTCATGATAAGAGGGAGCGAACTATCAGCACAGTGTTGATGTGATAGAGATGTCTGTGGTTGTTCCTGCCGTTTACCATGGTTTGCAATAGGTTGGTATTCTGCTGAGCAGTGTTATTACCATCTGGCCCTGCAAGGCACATCAGAAAGCAGTCTAGGGGAAGGAATCAGAAACTTGTGGTACACCAGATAAGTCATGCATAACACTGTTGACTTGTTTTCCTTATCAAATGACTTTGAAAACACTGCCATGTCTGGGAGGCTTGATTTGTGCTGCTTCAAAAAAAAGACTACTTGGCTTACTGTACCTGAACCATTCTGTTTACTGTACACGCATTCTGGTCTGTCTAGGAAAAGAAACATCCTGGTCAGACCTGTTCTGTCATGGCTTATCGCTGTCTGAACGTGGCCTCTCCTTCCCTGACTCCAGCAGTGTGTCAGCTGGGCAGTGATTTACTGGGACGTGTTCCATCAGGTGGATGTTAAGACAGCCCATGTAGCTGTGTTTTCTTTTGTATGGCCTGGCCTCAACTTTGGCTATGGCTTTGCCCTAACTCTGCACTTCTGGAGTGGGGAGGAGGAAAGATAATTAGGCTGTGTTTATAGGGAGAGGATGGTTATTTTTCTGTGAGGCTTTTGGGATTGTGTGCCCATGCACTGGCTTCTGAGCATCAAGATGAAGTACTGGAAACAGGCATTTCTTTGACCAAGTCGCATTCCCTCCCCTAACACCCCTCTGGCACTCTCCTGTCTTGCCCACAAGGGACACCTTGCTAAGGCTCAGCCTAAATACCTATCTTCTCAATGGCATGGCCTTGCTAGAGGTTGAAGCAGTGCAGGTTACAGAGAAGAACCCGAAGTGAGAGAGTGGATAGATCCACTGTGTTTTGGCTATGTTTTGATAGAGGTAGGCAAAATCAAATTATTTCAGTTGTGAAGATCTGTGATTTTATAAAGCTCCTTCCTCTTACCTGTTTTGTTTTGCTTGATTCAGCCCACTATATTTAATGACAAACATCCTGTTTTCTGGCATCTCAGTCCTCTTCAGGAATAGTGGATTCTTTAATACAGACATAGTGGAGAGGAAATGTTTGTCATAGTTTTGAACTTACTCTAGACAGTTCTTATGCCCAAATCTCAATTAAATACCATACAGAGAAAGGAACAGTGAAAACTTTTATGTTATTATATTAGCTCTGGTAAGATCCTAAGGTGAACTACCTAAAGTACTGGAAAAGAGTACCCATGACATAAATAGAAAGAAATTGGAAATTAGTACTCCATGGTAATGTGGATAAACTGCTACACTGTGTGCATCTAACTTCAGTCTTGCACAGCCCAAGAAGCTGACAGTTGTTTTCTTGATAACTATAAAAGAAATGCTATCCAGCAATTGAGCATGTGCTCTTGCCTTATTTTTATGCCTAACATAGCATAAATCTTAACTGCTGTCCAAAAGTCAAACTAAAAGTGCAAAAGACTGTTGAGCAAACTGAAACATGGGAGGTTTCACCTGAAGATTGGGAAATATTTTTTTACTGTGGGAACGATCCAGAACTGGCACTGGCTGCCTAGGGAGGTTGTGGAGTCTCTGTCCTTAGAGATAATCAAATGGCTTCTGGACATGGTCATGGGCAACTGGCTGTATGTGGTCTTTCTAGAGAAGGGAGGTCAGATAAGTGACCTCCAGAGATGCCTGGCAACCTTAACCACCATCCATTGGTTTCTGAGACTCAAATCTGAGGCAGTCAGTGCAAACAAAAATGCTTTTCAGTGCTTTGAGACATCAAAGGGAGCTGCTTCTGCCTACCTTCATGGAAATGTTAAAGTTCTTTCAAAGCAGTCTGTCATGAGGATGACTTTCAGGGTCACACGAAGGAAGATGAGACATGTAGAAGCAGTATAATTCTGACAAAAGTAGGAGTTAATTTGAGTCTTAAATTCTCTCAGTTTGAGGAGTCTGATGGGGTTACTAATCTACAACTAGTTCCTCTCCTAAAAGCCTCTCTGTCACCCTATATGCCCATCATTTCACAAGTCAGACTGTCATCTAGAGTCTATACTGCATGTTGTTCTCAGCAAAACCAGTGTATGGAAACGTGTCTTCTGCTAGTGCTTGCTTAATATGTACCAACTGGGCACTCCCCACTGCTGGAAGGAGATACGTAAAAAGAAAGGCCCTTGAACTACGTGAGTTTTGCAGTCTACAGAATGAGCTTCTGTACTGTTCCTTCTAGTTAAAGTTGAGAAAACAGGTAACACATTTACATTTTTGAAGATCACTGATCTAGAACAGTGTTGTTAACAGGTTATTACTATGTGATAGCTACCAACTCATTTTTTTGTGGGAACAAGGGTGTTCTTTCATCCTTCCTTTAGTTACCTCTGCGAAGGTAACTAAGGAAATTTTGCAGATAGGTGGACAGGTGAATTTGGACAGGTGACTTCTATTCGCTGAGTAGTTACATGAGAGTTTGGCATTTGTTCCTCCAGTCCTTCCCAGAGAGTGATGATTACTCTCTTGCTGATTACTAATACGAAAAATTTTTTGCCAATTATTGGAACTTGGTTTAAAAATTCCCATAGGGTCGTTGTCCTCTCTGTAAACTGGACTAGTGGTTTGCTATTCCTTTGCTGTTAACACACGGATATTCCTTTTTATTTGCATTCTACAAAATTTCTACATAATAGAAAAGCTCTGACAAAAAATTCAGATACAAACCTTTGCTAGCCACAAATTTATCAAGTCTGGTAAGATCCTCAGTTGAACTACTAAAAGTAGTAACCAAAAGAAGTGCTCTTGAAAAAACTACCCATCCTTTCTTTAGTACTTTGGTTGATAGCGCTTTTTACTCCAAAACTAGGGAGAGTAGAATTAACTTTCTTAAAAATGAGCGACTTTGAGTTGTTTCTTTCAGGATGTGCCCTTCAGATAAGGGGATGGTAGGTCACTTCCTTTTGCAGTGAAATTAATTCCATTGCATGTGCTCTGCAAAATTAGTGACACAGCTTGTTTGGCATGTAAGCACCAAGAATTAGCTTCCAGATTTTCCAGGTGTATTTCTGAGTGATTCCCCATGACTTCTAATAACAGTAAAACACCTGCTTGTTAGTGACTTCTATGTATTGTTCTTAGCAAAACAAAATGATTTTACTTTTTATTCCTTATGTAAATCAGATTTGCCAAACCAGTGTTCTCCTGATCCTTGTCACAAAGAGGGGACCGTCAAATGTGAGGATCTTAAGGGGGACTTCTATTGCGAATGCAAGCGTGGATGGCAGGGAAAAACATGTGATAAAGGTAATTAGTTTTAATTCTCTTTCATACTTGTAGCAAAGATGTTTGGGGTTTTGCTGTATTCTCAAATGGTCGTTGGTACTGTGCTGCACAGTTCAAAGTCATGGAACTGAGTCTGGATTATGCACCGCTCATGTTTTTACCCTGTTTTGAATCAGGTCATTTTTTCACATCAACATTTTTATATGACTTTAATGGAGCTCAGCTTGATCTTGGCAAGGTAATCTAAGAAATTCACTCTGACTTTCTGTCCCATCCCTCTGAAAGGGGCAACAGAAGTAGAGTAGCAGTGGCTTTTCAAGCACAACTGTGGTAGGTACTGCTGTGAGCCCTGGTGTAATAGATCACAGACTGCAGAGCCAGAGAAGCCCCCCACTTTCCCTCCAGCATCCCTGCACTGGGAGCAGTGACTTTCAGTCGGCAAGTTGAACTCTGAGTTTCATGACACACAAACTGAAAAAATTAGTCTGTTAAAGCCTCTGTGCTAGTTGGACCTTACTCCACGTCCGCTTAATCCCACATATCCTAAGGTATATTTTCATCATCTCCAAAGAGAATATTCAGACAGAATCTATTTGTGCAAGAAGTCCCACCCACAAGGCTTTCTCTACATGTTATCTTCCCTCCTCTTGTTTTCTGGTTTCTTTTTTTTCCTCTTCTGCCTACAAGGCTTCCTGTCAGATAAGCAATGGCCAGAAATCACATTCATCCAATCCAGAATTGTGGCAACCAAGATAGCAGGAGATCCAAACCCTTTCCTTCTCATGTAACTGTTGTGGTAAGATTATGGGATCACTCAGAAGGAGCATATTGAAGTAATTTAGAAAGCAGACCAGTCAGTATCCAGTCAGCTTTGAGAGCTCGGACAATGATCGGTCTGAAGCAAAATCTCTTATTTTCTTATAGAGTTCCATGACATACAATGTTCTGCTCATCAGCTAACTCTAGAGTCCTGTAGACAAGTAGGACATAATGAGAAAGTTGGGCAGATCAGGGGTGAAATCCAGGCTCTGTTGGATTTTAGAAGCTTTTTCTGACGACTTCATTAGGGCACAGTTTAGCTCACAATGCTTAGTAGCTAGGAACTTAAAACTTTTTGTGTTCTTGTGAGTTCTGTAGTAGTGTTCTTGTTTTTCTTACTTAAAGCTTTCATCCTAAACTAAGTGGTCATAGTATAAAGTACATTATTTACAATTAGTTTGCTTCTGCAAACAAACTTCTTCAACTCCACAGTGACTGTGACACATTCTAGGAGCTGTGAAGGTAGTTACAGTGCCTTTTCTATCTCTCTCTTTCTTTTTTCTGTTTTATAAAACAAACTTGAGCTAATGTGCTTGAAGTGTTTGAATGAAATCTTTGTGCTTTTTGTAATCACTGTGTTGCAGCTATAATACTGTTTCTTGCTTGGTCTTTCTCCTTCCCGATGCCTATCCCACTGTCACCCTCCAGATTATTTACAGAGGAGAAGAGCTGAAAAAGCTGACTGTAACACTTTATTTTGATGTAGATATTGATGAATGCAGAACGCAGAATGGCGGCTGTAACCAGCTCTGTCTCAACAAGCTAGGCAGCTACCGTTGCTCATGCTACAGTGGTTACACTCTTACAAATGGCAAAATATGTGAAGGTAAGCTGTACTGGGACTCGGTTTGCTTCAGGGGGTGCATAGTGGCTTGTTGTCTGCATTTCAGAGAGCTAGGTTGCCCCGAGCAGTCCTGGTTTGCTCCCTTGCCCGGCAGAAACTTGCTGATTGCTCCTGTTAGCTGTATTCCACTGAGGTCGTGCTGGGTGCTCCAGCCAGCTTACATGCCTGGGCTTGTCAGCAGTCGGACCAGGATGCTCTCAATATCGTAACACAGGCATGATTCACGCAGCATTTGTGGCTTGGATTGTGCTAAGTTGGTTTAGCTGATCAGTCCTCATATCCTGACATTGACAGGAGAAGTGCTGGCTAGATGTGTTGTTAGGAATCTTTCCAGTCTCATGGTGCTGTAGTATATGAGCCATTTGTTTCTCTTTCGTGTGTTTCTTATTTTATTTTTCTAAATTTGGATATGTGCAACAGCTAATGAATTCAGATAGATACAGATGGCTAAATTCACTGCAACTGAATATTAATAACTGTAGAAAGGCCCTAGTGCAAGTTGGCAAGTATTTTACATAGCAGCTGAGAACAGAAAGTAAGGATTGAAGTATCTGATTGAAACTGTAGAATGAGTTTACATAATCAAAACTTAAGCAACTGAGATTTTTAGAAGTGTAAAGTAACCACATGCTAAGGGACTTATTAATGATCACAGGTGGCTGTTAAAGTTACGTATATCTCATGAAAAAACAGGTAAATCTGTGTATATACCTCTTGGAGATGGACGTGATGACATACTTCTATACAACTTGCATACCTGATCTGAACAACATATTAATGCTACAAGCAGAAAGACAAAGAGCAGGATTTTATTTCCGTGTCACTTCTACTATAAGATGAATGTATAGATTACATGGTATCCCTTTCTAGTGGGATCAGCCACTTAGAAGAGCCAACTTCACTTCTGAATTGTCTTCTGGTGCCAGTTGGGAGGGACAGGTGAATGGTGAGGGCCTCATATATGTGTTTGTTTTCATATGTATGTATATTTGTTTTACACCCTAGGACTGACTCTGAGAGCACTGCAAGCATAGGTATATAAACGTTCTGTAGCTTCAATGTGTGACCTTGCATTTGCTGAGGTTACTCAGGTGTGGTTATTGCTAATTCAGATTAGTCATTGCATTTTGACTCTCCTTCATGTTTATTCCTGTCGTCATATGCACACACACAAAAGATACCTTTTGCCTTGATTTGTAGACTAGACTACATAGGTACTAGGGAGGCCCTCAGCCAGTTCACTCATATGTGGGAAAATCAACAAGTGTACTATGTAATTGTAATTTTAACACACATCAGAAAGCAAAGTAAATATCAAACTCTGGGTATAGTGCACATTTTGTCAACACTAGGATTTTGCTGGTATTAGTTAGCATGCTAGGAAAACACTTGTTTGTTCTTCTGGACCTCCAGTTCCATTTCATTGCCTGCCTTCATGGTGAAACCCCACAACGTCTCTCAGACATGACCTGTTCTCTGTGACAAATTGGGCTGCTCCAATTCCCCTTTGCTGCTACAGATCAGCAGATACAGATCTCAATTTTGTAAATGTGTGAAAAATAGTTTGCTTGTCTGAGGACAGAGAACAGAAATCTGTGATGAACCACAGGCTGCATCTCCCTTCAGTGTTTTGATAAAATTCGTGCTCCTGTTCCTCAGTTCCTGCCTGTTGTTTTTTTTAACCTGCAGTTTCAGCCCCTCTGAGTGGAGGAAGTGTGGCTTTTTAGTTTTGTGGGAGTTGTTTTGTTTACAGTTTTTTGTCCTGTCTCACTATATATTGTTTTCTTTCTGATAGTAGTTAATGGCTTGAAGAAAGAAAAACCAGCTGGTTTTGAAAGACTGAAGTTGCTTCTTATAGAAAGCTACCCCTAACGATGGATTCTTAAAGATACTGGTTTTTCAATTTCCAAAACAATTTCTTGAAGTGGTTATACTCCTCTGAAGTCATGTGGTTTGATTGCTTGTTTTGCAGACATAGATGAATGCACAGCATCAGCAGACATCTGTGGAGAAGCTCATTGTAAAAATTTAATAAGTTCGTATGAATGTCTTTGTGATGCAGGCTACAAGTATGATGACATTAGAAAAACTTGTCTGGGTAAGTTCATGAAGTAACATCATGTTAGCACTTATTACATAATTTAAAGCTGTAAAACCCCAAAAATTTAGTTCCAGGCTTCAGTAAAAGTGCTTTTTTTTTATTTTATTTTGTTTACACACTGGATTTCTATTCCCTTTCCCTAACTGAGAAGTTCATTGAGTTTGCAGTCAACTTTGAGACTTGAATCAAGCTGTACAAGCCAGAGTATTGAGACTTCTTGAATTCATGACAAGTGCAAGACCTGGTGAAAACTCAGAAGCATCTCTGCATGTTGCTGTCTCTCTTCATAGGACAAGAAAAGTTACAGAGTAGTAGCTGTTCTTTCAAAACCTGTCTTGTGGTATTACTCTGAACTAGGAGCTTAATATGTATTGGAACCATGCATGGTTCTCTGGCTACACTGCCTGCAAGCTTTCTCAGTGGAGTAAGCTTTGAAAGTATTCCAAAACTATCATTGTTCCCTGCCTTTTGTCTAAGATAACATAATGACTCAAATCACAGGCCAACCAGTCCTACCAGGCTCTCAGTGTTTATCTCTGCCTGAAGAGATCCCTGTGGACTGTCAAAATTTGTTTTCCTGCATTTGTTTGTGAAGCAGATAAAAAGAAGCCGAAGGGGGGGGAAAAAAAAAAAGAAAGAAAACAATGAATGAGAAATTCAGCTTTTACTTGCAGTCCCTGAGTTGAAGGAGCAGAAGCCAGTCCGGATAGGCATAGCATAAGAGGCCTGAAGGGAGGAAGTTTTGTCTAGAAGTTAAAGGCCAGGGCTCTGCTCCAGCTGCTTCCAGCCTTCCCACTGACTTGTTATGTATCTTTGGGCAGCTGGAATCTGTCTGTGAAAACAGATTTGTGAATATCCTAATTCTAACTCTTCTGTAAAGATATGGCATAGGGTAATAACTGGCTGCAGAGCACTTGGACATGCTTGAGTGAAAGGGGCTACAAAATAGCCCTAATAATGCTTTTTTCTCCCAGATGGTTCATGTTTAAACAAACTCACTGTATTCTCGTCTCTTCTTTGCTGGTTTTGTGCAGATATAGATGAATGTGAAGAAAAGTTCTGTGAACAGACCTGTGTCAACTCACCAGGGAGTTATACCTGTCATTGTGATGGCAGAGGGGGAGTGAAACTCTCCCAGGACATGAATACGTGTGAGGTATTTCAGTGTTCTTTGCTGTAGCTGCAGAACAGACCTTTGCAATTAAGAATAACCGAGGAAGTTCTGGATCAAAATCTTTTGAGCCGAGTGAACAGCAGGAGGGAATCCTATTGGCAAAGTTATGTGAGCTGGGGACAGTAGCTCTCCTGAAAAGAAACTTTCCCTGGAAAGTCTCTTGTCTTAGGCTCCTTCTGCCCCACTTCTAGTGGTAACCCTGCCAGCCCTCTGTTTTACTATGACTTGCCTTGGCTGCATAAGCTTTTCTGAGTTAGGCCCACTAGGATATTGCAAAGGTCTGAGGGCCTATGGTGTAAGTTATGGACCAGCACTTGTGCTTGACACTTTTGTCCTCCAGCCATTTAAGGTGGATGGGTTTTGGTGGCACAGCCTGTGTCTGTGGAAAGCAACCAACAGCAAGTTCTTAGTACATCTTTTGTTGCAGGCACAATGCAGGAGAAAACCTTATGCTGTACCTTATAATTTCATAATGCAACAGGAAAATATTCCTCCAAGGAAGATAGGAGGGAGGAGGAAAGGAAAGAGGAAATGTTCTCTGTACAGTTGTATTTTAAGACAATAAACATTACAGTGCATTAACCTGGTATATGTATTGTATCAATTAATGATAAGCAACTTGCCCTCAGTGCAAATTTGTACAGCATCTCTTTGTATGAGAAAACCCAAACAAATTTTATTTCTTAGAATTAGAAACATACAATGGTTTCAGCATTTCAGTTGGTGTATTTGTAAAAGGCAACAGGAAGTTCATCAGACGGATGTCCAACAAATCTCTGAACACATTTATAATCATATTGAGTCCTTGGTTTTATTGTCCAGATGGTTTTCTTTATCTTCATCCACTGATCAATAGAACTTTCAATAATTCTGTCTTTATAGCAACTACATGAGAAAAGGAATGCAGACATACTCTTTGATTCTCTTTCTGTTCTGTGAGGAGAATAAGCAACTGACAAAATGTGTTTTGATTTTAGAACATCCTACCATGTGTGCCTTTTGCTGTTGGAAGAAGTATTAAATCCTTGTACCTGGGGAGAATGTTCAGCGGCACTCCTGTCATCAGGCTGCGCTTCAAAAGGAAACAACTGACGAGGTGAGGACAAGTTAGAATGACAGTCAAATGCTCTGACTGGCTTGGAGCATACAAAGGAGATCAGTTGTTACAATAACGATTAGTCCTACGTTCATCACTATTTGCTTGGATTATGGAGTCCTGTAAGGCAAAACATTACCCAAACCAGTGTTTTGAGAAAGGCAGCCTTGGCCATAGCTGTTAGGATAATTACTGAAGTATAGTATTATATTCGTTACTCTTGATGCTATTTTAAAACTCGTCATCACAGCTTAAGTCTTTCAGGACTGTATTAAAAGCTGACAGTTTAACAGGGGTTTATAGCTGCTAGAATTGATGCTATCTATATGGAAAGTACTCTGTGGTTTTTGAACTCTGCATAACTAATTTATTTCTTGGCACCTGTGCGGTCAGACTTGTGGCTGAGTTCGACTTTAGAACCTTTGATCCTGAAGGTATCCTTTTCTTTGCTGGAGGCCATCAAGACAGCACATGGATAGTCTTGGCATTGCGCAAAGGACGGCTAGAGCTGCAGCTGAAATACAATGGAATAGGGCGTGTGACGAGCACTGGTCCGCTTATCAACCATGGCATGTGGCAAACGGTAAGTCCAGACCACTGCTGAGGTCCAACCCCTCCTTGGCTTGTTTAGGATGGGCTTTATCAAGTGCAGATACATTTTGGGTATTCTTAAGAAGACGCTTTTCCATCTATCCATTCAGTGCATATCAGTATGTTATACATTCTAAGGTGCGAATAGGATGTTTTTCCTAACAAATTAAATTCTACTTTATATCCATTGTAATATAGACTTCATCAATAATTTGCACAACCAGAGCAACCATTTCCACAAACAGTACCTTTGAGATGCAGCAGTGCTAAGCTGCCTTCATGTCAGTTCAAGAAGATGCCATGTAGGTGAGGGCAGGGAGGAAGAGGTGAGGAAGTAGGCAGGAAGGAACTCTGTTCTTTTAAGGAGCTTTCAAAGTGTGTCTTGTATATAGGGGGTGTGTGACTGCTTTTGTTTATTAATTTGTTTGTTTAGTCACAAGGCTCTGATTGTCTGAGGCCTTTACAAATCTCCCATGCTATAGTATCCTTTTTATAAAGTCTTTAGGCTTGTTTATATACAAAACAGACCATTTCCCTTTTAAAGGTAGTGGGGTCTATTATAGAATCATGGAATCATCAAGGTTGGAAGATACCTTTAAGATTATCAAGACCAACTGTCAACCCAGCACTAGCACTCTAACCCCCTAAAGTGCTCTGTTTAGTAATAACATAATCCCGGCAATCTCGTGAGATTGTAAGGATTGATGGTCTTGATCTCTCACAGAACATCGTCTGATGATTTTGGAAGCATTATGGTTGTTACCATTTGGGGTATGGTCATGAAAAACATCCTGTAGTATGATCTACAGTAGATGAGCAATTTATGCTCATCTTTTTCACTTTGATGCTTTCTCACTTTTGCCTTTTCCTCTCCTTTAATCTTTTCTTACTTAATTAGTTCTTTTAAATTGATATACTTCTTGGGGACTGGGTGGGAAGTTTTCACCTAGCTCTTTTATGAGACAAATGCAGATAGTGGTAACTGTGAATTATTTTCTGGTTTACATTTTTTAGTATATAAAAAATGAAAATTATACATTAAAGAAATAAGCAAGGTGGGAAACTTTTGTTTCTGATGAGTAAATAAGTCAGTCCTTGGATGCCATCACTGTCAACTATTGACATTTGGTAATGTTTCCAACAGATGAGATGGTGTTTGGTTCAGTTCCCTTACTGTCAGTGAAACTATTTTAGATTCCAAATGGAGAGCTGTAGAAGTTCAGCGAAGCTGTAGTGTGCCATGGTATATCTTTATATGTAGGAATAGCCTCAAGCCAGTTCTTACTGAATTTTATGGTGAGTTTTGTTCTGTTAATTTGAAATATGACAATTGTGATTGCCTGAAAAAGAGAGGATAGTGATGGAAGATGTGAAAAGCAGAGTGGATGCCACTGGGGTGGCTTGGGAGGGGTCACAAAAATCGGCAGTTACCACGCTAGTCCGTTTAGCGCTAGAGCGTAACATACTTTTTAAGTGCAAAAACTCATTATGAAATAATTACAAGCTATCCCATGTTAGTTTGAGGGGACAGAGCTGAAATGTATTTGCTTTCGTCTAGAGAGAAGAGAGTATGAGAAAAGTAAGTATCATGTTTAAGTGAGAATTATTTGCCAACTATCATGTAAGGGCTCTTATCCCAAGGTATCATCCTAACCAAGAAATTGCTTGGCTGAGTTGCTCCAGCAAAACACTCTTTTCATGTTCTCTGAGAGATTGTATAAATCCCCTAAAAATCTTTTCCCAAGGCTTTTTGGGACAGTACAGACCGAGCTGTAGATGCCATGTGATGGAGGTCGACAGGACCCCCATTGACAGGGGGGTCAACAGGTGACCTTGCAGCCAGCAGTGCCGTCCTGCACATCATCTGAACAGGGCCATGCAGCTGCCAGAGACATAGCACAGCATGAGTGGAGAAGAGAGCATCATGCAGTGCTGGCACAGGAATGCTTGCATGGAGCAGGGCAATGGCCATAGTTCTGGTGACTGTCTCCCAAAGTGAAACTGTTAATGGAGTGCCTCATACTGGCTAAAGACAGAAGGATTTACCCACAGATGAACAGCAGCCAAAGGAAGGATTCTTTAATCTCTTGACTTCATGGTTGACTTGCCTCCAAGACTTGAGACTCTGCTTGCATTGCTGAGTGTTGTTGATTTTTCCTTTCTCTCATATAAAACACAACCCCAACAACCTTCAGAGGTCACAGTCTGGACTCCAGTATGCACAGGATTAAGCCCTTATTTTTGGTTAGACCTTAAACAGAGGATTTTAGATACCTGGGAGAACTTTATAGGGGTTATGAAAAAATAGTAATTTTACCATGTAACTTTCAGCAGATAAAAAAGCAATGGATATTTAAAAGCAAAACGTGAAAAAACACCAGCACTGTATGTCTTTTGGTCTCTTGAGCAAATATTGCATACTTTTATGGAAATATGATGGCATTTTCAAAACTTCAGGCCAGTATTTCTACCTAGGTATTTTCTCTGATATTGATCCCTCCTAAGCTATTTTTAAGTGAGCATTGAATCAGCATTGAAAACACAATCAAGCCTCAGGAAAGACTTCTAATGTAGTTATTTGTGCATAATCCAGCTGGATGAAGAGGCAAGTATGAACTGATGATAGCAGAGAACATACTCACCTTCTGTTTGTTTTGCATTTCCAAAAACGGTCGTCATTTTGTCTGACTTTCAGTGTTGAGTGTAGTACTGCCCTGAGGACACAGGATGGTTAGCAAAAATAATAACTTACCTCCACTGTTAAATGTCAGGACTGAGGGTTAAGCCATTGCAAGCAGATTGCTATTTGGCTTTAACCCTGCTGCTGTCTGTAGTTCTGTCCCTTTTCAGTGATGTCCACTTGCTTTTCAGCAGAGTGGACAAGCTGGCTGTGTGCTACAAGCTATCCAGGGCATGAATCCAAGACACAAAGCTGACTGCCCTTATGGCTAACTATATGGGAACCCTTAGCTCTGAGAACTGCCTGCCTGAATGTCCCTGAGCATGCTGTGGCAGGCAGCAACTAGCCAGCTAGCTTCTCCTTGACATAGGAGGAGGAAATTGAAGCAGGATTCTGACTATGGAAATGCTTCCCCTTTTGGTTTGTAGATGATGGTGGTGTACCATCAATTAAGCTTTGATTATAAGGAACAGGAGCTTAAACAGCCAGAGGGCATCATGAAGTAGGCAGAATGTAATTTCCTAAACTGGAATTTAATAAGAGTTTCCACAGGGATTAACCCCTTTTCTGTGTAAGTTTTCACTAATTTGGGTTGGCTTGTATTAATGATCGGAAGCAGCAAAGAACTCAGAATGTTTTCTTTTTAATTTCTGTGTTACTTGCTATACAATCTAATAAAATTTTAGAAGGCCATGAATTTTTGTGGTCCTGAAAGTAGCAGGATATCTTCACAGAGGAAGAACACTATGGGCACTGCTGCAAGCTGTTTTAACTCTTTCCCATTTGCTCTGTGGCTATCCAGTGTCTGCGCTAGGAGCAGGGAGACGATCTGTGCCAGCTCCTGTGGCATAACATACCCTGCTGCATTAGGGTAGTGATGACCATGACACCAGCAGAGGTGTCCAAGTGAGTTTTTAGCTAGGTGGCCTGTGTAGTTCATCCAGTTGGGTGGCTGCCAGGACCTGTGGGTTTACGTTCTCACCAAGTGAGTGAACTTTACAACTTGCCACTGCTCACAAAAGCCTGTTTGAGACTGAATTGAGTGCCTCCATGGAATGCAGTCAGGAGTGTAGGTGCCATTTTAAACAATTAAGTTTCATACAAATGAATTCGTGTCCTGTAGGATACAGCACAGAGCAATACACCAGGTATAAAATGTTCTAGCAATATAAACCAGGATCTACAAGAATTCACAAGAGGAAAGAAAATGTTGATGAGAAAAGTCTGTGAATAATCTTTTCAACTATTAAAATCCCTTAATCTTTGTTACTGAAGGCTTCAGTCCAAAGGGAGTGTCCAGCTATAAATCTGTCTTCCTCTGTGTTGCAGCCACAGAGCAAGTGCTCTGCATGGCTGATAAGAGCAATTTTGGGACAGCTACTCAAAAAGCAAAGAGAAGGATGCTTAGGACCTGGCCTGCTAGCAGGGAGAGGGGAGAACAAGTCTAAACAGCCTCAGAAATACATAATTAGTTCTATACAGTGGCTCATGGATGGAGGGAGCATCTGAGTGTCCCAGGGAACAGAGCTGTATGGATGAAGAGTGGGTAGGTGGAGTATCTGCCGTACAGTGCGAAGAAGGTTATGAAATAGTCAAGGTGTGCTCCTTTCTTCTCTACAGGAAGATTGAGGTTGTCTTCTGCTACAGCCACAGAACACTCCATTGGTAGCAGGACCCAGGTCCCAGGCTTCTGTTCAGCAGCCTGGTGCATCATCTTTGTGCTTTGCCTCCTTCTCTCCCTCTGCAGAGGTGGATGCTTTATAGTGCTTCTCTGTGCAACCTGGTTAAAATTATGACATTTTTTGGAAAAAAAACTTCAGTCGTAATAGAATTTTTCTGGAAGTAGCTCTTCAGAGACATGGAGGGAAAACTTGCAGAGGCTTTTTTGAGAGAAAAATTATTGCCTATTACACCTTTTTATTACCCTCTCAAAAATTACATCATCTATTGTGCTGTTTGCAGAGGTCCATATTCAAAGACTGTGTCTGGAAGGCTTCTGCATTATCTTCCACTGGTCCAACAAAAGTCATCTTGTCTATCTTACCAGCTTTTACTTTCACATGCAGTTGCAATAAGTAGTTTCTCATTAATAACTTGTTAATGCATTTGCATTTTGCATAGAACAACCTACATATGTAATGTAATTATTTCATTTATGTTTTTCTGTAGCTGTTTTGAAGTAGCTGGACTGTCTTCAATATTAGGGTAACCACAGGTTGATTTCTAAAGTAAAGATTTACATATCAAGGTGGAATGTAATTTAAAAGGTAGACAAAGACAGCTGGGGACAGAAAATATTTCTCAATCTTGGAGATTTCACTGGTGAGGTCTTCCTGTAAGTAAGGCTGAAGATATTAACTTATTTTCATACTGAATTACTCAATTTGAAATTTTACTTTTTCAGATCTCTGTTGAAGAACTTGAAAGAAATTTGATTTTAAAGGTCAACAAGGATGCAGTTATGAAAATAGCTGTCTCAGGGGACTTGTTTACTCTAGACAAAGGCGTGTATCAGCTGAATTTGACAGTAGGAGGCATTCCTTTCAAAACAAAGGACCTTATTCTACCCGTAAGTATAGCACGATCACATGTGCTGCTTTACATGCCCAAAGGGCATTGATTCCCGTCTTTTCTTGGGGTAATGTAGGTCCTTCCTGGGAGCAGATCAACCTGCCCTAATATTCCTGCAAGGAATTATCACCACCTGGATACAGCTTTCTCCCCACTAACTATAGCAGGAGCATAAGCCAGTACCAAATGTGAGACTCCTGATCTTGGGTAAGATGTATCCCACCTGCTGAGCTCAGGCACAGCAAAACTGGAGCACATGACAAAATTCACAGTGGTCACGCTGGCTTGGAGAGAATGAGTGGCCCTGGGAGGGATTGTTGGGCAGATGACTGTGTGAGGGTGCCACACTGTGCCTACTAAGTCTGGAAACAACGTCAAGGGCACTTTTTGTGTTGTAACCAAAATTTGTGCTTCACGTTTATTGTATCACAATTCTGCTGATTGTGTTTGCTGTCTCAGTTTAGTGAGATCCAAGGAAAAATAGAAGCTTATTTTCATTTATTTCCTCCTAATTCAAGTAGATAGGCCATATGAATTAAAGTTAAGGCACTCCTTTGGGTGAGATTAGATGATTGCTGCATTTCTGAAATAGCTGCTACTCAGGCTGGTTTGAATATCTGCCACACACAGACTTGGCACCTTGAAACCCAAATTTGCATCTCTGTTTCTAAATGAGGTGACAAGCTTGTGGCTTCAGACTGGGAGTGCAGCATCTGAGAAAGGCTCTTGTACTTCACAAAAAGTCATTCATGGCCACTGCTTGTCTGAAACAGTAAGCTCAGGGTGTGGTCTGAATCTTGGATTGAGAACCAAAAATTCCTCAGCTTTTTATCCTGGCTCAGACACTTGATTCTCTCCTTCAGTTAATGAGAGGTAATGGTGATTCTGATTTAGAAGCTTCACAAGGAGCCTTCTCTTAATGTACTGTCTCACATTTTAATGCTGACATTTCGTACAGGATAGCCTAACTAGAAGCTGGAAGCAACAAGGTATGTACAGAATGGTGTGCCTGTTTTGTGGCTCAGGCATCTCTCCTTAAGCCAAAACCAAAAAAAGAGCTGATCAGATCCAATATCTGCCTTATGTGTCATGCAGGCTGTTTGCAACGACAAAGGATTGATGTTTTAACTTCAAGTTAGCCTCCAGCATTTGCAGAATGCAGAATTATAGAGCTGTTTCTACAGAGCTTTAGAAATAAGTTGTACTAATAATGTGCAACGTACAGAGAAGCTTACAGAATCAATGCAATCAAATCAGCACTTGCAGTAGCTAGTGTCCCTCTGTCCTGTGGAGATCGGGGAAGTTTTCTGGGGAATACTGACCAGTCACTTGCTTGGGATTGCAGGATTGCTGCCAATTCATTTGCATATGCATAACATGTCAAAATTATTTCTCCAATTTAGTATTGTAATATAACTCAGTATTCCTCTGCACCCAATTCTTCACTGAACAGTAGTTTCAGGCATGAGATACTGCTTTATTTTCCTAGATAAACCCTCGGCTGGATGGTTGCATGCGAGCGTGGAACTGGCTGAATGGGGAGGACACTTCTATCCAAGAGACCATAAAGATGAACGAAAAGATGCAGTGCTTTGCTGTAGCAGGACGAGGGTCTTTCTATCCTGGCCGAGGTTTTGCTGTGTTTAATCTTACTTACAGTAAGTAGTTTTGGTTTTTTTTTAATTCTGGCCTGTTGTTCTGCCATTAACCGTATTTGGTTAATTGTCATCATGGCTAGGCTTCGCAAACAAAGATATGCTGCAAACATACGCTGGCTGCAAACGCGCTGATGACTGGAAAGGCTGATGCGGGACAGGCAGGTCCGGTTGCAAAAGGCACAGAGGAAAGTCTCCTTAGGTGGTCCTGACAAGACACGGTTCTTTCTGTGTTGTCTTTTCTCCTTGAGACTGATTCTACTTGCATTCTCAAAGGAGGCAGCAGCATTATGGATGGTGTGTCTCCACGTCTCTCGGTTGGAGGCCAGAGTGATGGCAGTCAATATGACCAACACTGAGATGTTGTTTCAGGGAATCCTTATATCTCCTCTTTGGGGCTCCTCTGTCGTGGCAGCTGGTGGTGAGTTCACCATAGAGCGCAGTCTTAGGGAGGTGATGATCCTCCATCCTGGAGATGTGCCCTGCTCAGCACAGCTGTGTCCTCAGCAGCATGGCCTCAATACTGGTGACCCCTGCCTGTTCAAGGACAGTTACATTAGTCACATAGTCAGTCCAGTGGATGTTTAGGATTGTACTTAGTTAATAAACAGTGTGAGTCTTACACGTCTGCCAGACTCACATTTGATTGATGCACAAAAGACTGGTGGCTGTGGATGGAGAGGAATACTAAAACTTGTGATTCATAGCGAAGGAAGGCCTATGTATGATGGTTAGAGCTGGTGCGAATATGCCCAGCATGGATTAGGTTCTTTCTGTGTAGCTTCAGCAATATATGCCACATCCACACTGGTTCCAGCTCATCCTCAGCCTTAGAGGCTTCACATCTCTGCCAGCAGCTTAGGTGCTTCCAGTCCGTTAACCCCTACCACTCTTTTCTGTTCAACAGGAAGAGCTGCAAGCTGTAGTGCTGTATCTGGAGTTTGATGGGCAGAAAAATCAATATTGTCTGTAAAAAAAAATGGCCCAGGTTTGGTTCACTTTTAATCATGGGGTGCCATTACCTTTGGGTCAAATGCATTAAGCATCTCCCTGATACAAGCTGAATAAAATTGGCATAGATAAAGTATTAACAAGTTTAAACCAAATTTGCCCATACTAATGAGGCACTCAGAAAGGCACCTCTTTATTGTTCTAGATTATTGTGTTTGTTTATGTGTGATCAGCTGTCAGTATTTTTTAAACTCATGCAAATTCCAAACATGTATTTCA
The DNA here is from genome assembly GCA_013399895.1 of Serilophus lunatus. NCBI lineage: Eukaryota > Metazoa > Chordata > Aves > Passeriformes > Eurylaimidae > Serilophus > Serilophus lunatus. The sequence continues at coordinate 313,953 of VXBA01001382.1, forward strand.
GTTTGGCCTGTAAGTCCTCCACTGCAGGAGCCATCTGTTCGTCATTATGTGGATTTTTCTGCTGTGCCGTCGTAAATTAGGGAGTATCAGCTGTCTATCGTATTATTTAGCACATGGATTCAGTAAAGACAAGGCAGCATCTGAAGTGCAGATGACAGCAGTCAGCAGAGATAAGGCCTCAGTACCTGCTTTTTTTTTCCTTCAAACAATAGCTCACTCTTTTCTTTATCCTTATAATGGTAAGCTTTATAAAGAATGAATTACTGTATTTCAAGATGTGGTGAACCACCAAAACTAATACTCCTATGAAGGGCAGTTGCAGGAGCAGGATTGAGATCTTTCTTTATAGCCAGCCTTACCTTTTAAATTTTGAGGACACGGAGTCAGTAAGATACCAGAAAGTTCAGTTCAGGGTTCAACAGATGAAATAAAATATCCCATACTTCTGAGAGGTTGGTGACCAGGAAGTGTTTGGATAGGTGATAAGTGTAGCATGCTTATGTAATTTTTCAGTTTAATACAGGCTGTCATAGGGAAGTATTTCCTGTATGTCAAATTTGGACTTAGATTCTTCAGTGACCTTTGGGCAGTCAAAAACAATTCAAAAATTCGATGTGCTATCTTGCAGCTCTTTGAATGTGTTGCATTGGCAGCCATGGAAATTTGAGTATCTCTTTGTGATAAAAAGCTTAGCGTTATCCTTTGACATTCTGAAAGGCAGCAGAATGCATAAGGTAACAAGAGGAAACTGATGCCGTTTTCTTCTCTGATTTTATGTGCAGGTGGTTTGGAATGATTTTTTTAAAAGAAGTGTGGCAATCCCTCCATATGCCTATGTTCTTCTCCAGGGAGAAATTGCACAGCCTACCCATTTGACCTGTTAGTCCTATGTGTCCTATGCTTTTTTTTTCCCTACAGTGCAGCCTTCTTCTGGAAATGAAACCAAGACAAATTGGGAAATAGAATTAAATGCTGTAATTCAACCAGCAACAGATACTGGTGTGCTGTTTGCTCTAGTTACAGAAGAAGCATCCGTCCCTTTATCACTATCTCTCATTGACTATCACTCGACAAAGAAAGTGAAACAACAGGTACTGACTTAAGCATTTTTCTGGAGGAGGTTCCTTGATGTTTCCTAGAACTGAAAGTAATTTTCAAGAATAGTTGTCAGATTTTCTGCCTGCTTGCTTATTTGCCCCACCAGTTCAGAATATGGTCTGAGACAGAAGTGCTTGGCTGACACTGAAGTTCTGCCTCTTAAGAATATATGTTAGATGCTATTAGGGGGCTTTTTGCAAATGTGGTCTAGGTAAAAGGTGGAACTGCTCTCTTTAATGCAGACATATGTTATTATTTTTTTCTGATGCAGAGCTGTTTAGTGCTGTAAACCAAGGATTTCCCTTCTCTGGAGCGCATCAGTAACAGTCCCAAAGTAGTCAAGAGACAGGCTTTAGGTGTTGCTCTAGGTGCTGTGAAAGGCCAGTTCTGATGGAGTGCTGAAGCTACTATTTAATGGTATTCATAATAAAGGGCTAGGTTCTGGCATTACACAAGGGTAAACCAGGAATGATTTAACTAAAACCCATGAGCCAACTTCTCATTTATAGTACAGCAGCTCCAGTTTGGTTCCAGTGCAGTGTAACAACCTCTGCAAGACCCACTGTGAATTCTCTGAGAAGACACCAGTTTCAACCCATAGTTAGTTCCACTGTTCACTGGTTTTTCATCTATGCAAATAAGGTCAGAACACAATTAGCAATAGCAGTAAGCCTAATTTTCTGGTGGCTCTGCAAAATCTTTGTAATAAAGGCCACAATGGGGTCATGCTGGTTACTGGATAAGTGTGGCTAGTGTATTTCTGCTCACTGCCTCTTTTTTTCTTTCCCTTAATGATCAGTTTATCATTGTGGCCTTGGAGAACACAGTTGTGTCCAGACTGGCAATAAATCTCTGTGATAAGAAGGAACACTCTGTGGATGTCCTCCTCAGGAAAGATCACTTATCCTTGAAGGTAGATGGGATAGCGGGAGAGAATGAACTAAGCATCTCTGAGTCAGAGGACAGTCTGTCCATTTTGGAGAGTTCTTTGCAGTCAACAGTGAAAACATACGTGGGAGGATTGCCAGGTGAGCCTACAGTTTCGTACCATGGACCACAGGCCCCCAACTTGCCTTGCGGAGTTGGAAGTCGGGAAAACTGTTTCTGTTTGTTCAATTTGTGAGCCTCCTTCTCTGTTTCTGCTTGAGCAGGCTTTGTCTGCAGTGCAGGCACGTGAGCATAACAGATCTAGGGTTGCGCTTTACTTGAATGATTGCATCCTTCTGAGGATGGCTGGAGGTAAAAATAGAAATAGAAGGCTTTGCTGGGTCAGCACTAGGAATGATTTATCAGATACCTGTAAGCAGGATCACTATCTTAAACCTGGTAAAATCCATGGGAGCTGGACCACATGCTCCTGCAGTGCTTCTTTAATGCAATGAACCTGTGAGAGTACTCCTTGAGAGGAGTACTAGGGCCTCACATTGTTTTGACTGAGGCTTGGGAAGCCTGGTATGGTGATTCTCCCTGGCTGATGCTCTTTGAACTGATCACAGCACTAAACAGTTATCAGATTGCCTCCCAGCAGAGGGTATGTAGGGAAAAACCCAAGGGGTTGTTACCATTTATAGTTTCTCTGGCTTTTCAGCAACACAAGGGCTGAAAAGGAGGCTGGGAGGCTCCTGGGCTTCTGGGAGGTCAATTTGCTCCTCTGTTCTGAACCTGGAAGATCAAACTTTCACCTGAATTGTTGAATTTTGATCAAGTCTGGGAGTTTGTTTCTTGTTCTGGCTGAACTGGTTTATCAGTCCCTTCTGCTGAGGAATGCAGTTAAGGAAACATGTCTCTGATGCACATGATGCCAGCAGCTAAGCAAAATCTTGCCCTTACTTGCCTAAGCAAGGGAGAGGCAGCAACACTGGCCTCTTGCTTGGTGCTGAAGCAGCCAGGCTGGAACAGGGTGACTGAGGTGCCACGTGTACTAGGACACATTGTGTGGCTTTTCCCACCATAAACAAGAGTTTAAAGAGTATTTATGTTGATGATGTAAATGGCTGCTAGTCACACCTAAAAAAGGAAGGCCACATGCTATGGGACATTTACATACTGGCAGGAACAAGGCTAAATCCCCAAACATGGCATTTTCCAGTGTCAAATTGAATTGTCCAAGCTGGCCATTGCACAGGTGAGAGAGGATGCCTGCTTTCTTTTAAGTAGCTCTCAGATGCACAGCAGAGAGTTTCACGGCTCAGAAAACAATCCCATTCTGTCACTGTCCCAAGGTTTCCATGGTTTGCTTAGACTAACTGTGCTGAGTGAAGCACTGTTTTTAATTATCCATAACTAAGTGTGAGATACCATAGCTATGGATGTTTAGACCCAGCTGGCTTCTGTAGGTTTAGCTACTTTTCCCCCTTTGATCAGTTGTGCTCAGCAGCAGGGAACTTCTGCCAGTGGTCTGCTTTTGCCATTGAGAGGAACCCAGCACTTGCATCAAGAAACCTTGTCATTTGCCAAACAAATAAACATTTCAGCACTTTGGTTGGATTAATTGCTCTGGATTAAATAACTGTACCAATTGGTCAGATCTAAATGAGTTTGGCTTATTCAGATTTTAAAAACATTACGTAGTTTTTGGTTTTCCTGGCTTGCGGACCCAGTGGAAAAAAACAAAGTATAGTGGTCACACTTAATGTCTTTATTCCATTTGCCACAAATAAAGAAAGAATTCTGGGTCCAAGTATGTAATATGTCCCATCCTAAGTACAGCTAATATTGCAGATGTGGAAGAAATACTACTTGAAGGTTCAAGAGACAAGAGGGAACATGTAGGCATTTATTACATTTTCTATGGTCTTTTCAGTTCTGGTAAATTCTAAATTACATGATGTATGTGGTGCATAGGTGTTTTTTCAGGAAGGGGCCATTCCACCAGGTGAAGGAGCCTTTAAACTAGACTTCTGAATCTTTACAGGGCCACATTTCAGGCAATCCATTTCAAGTTATAACAAAATTAAATACTTCACCTGATGTGCAACTATAGCACAAGGAAAAAAACAAAACTTTAATTATTTTCGGTAATATCTTACAGATCCATCTGAAAGTCCACATTGTCTTTCAGTCAGTCCTTTGGCACGTGCAGCAGCAATATGTATGATTCCTTAGATGAGTCTTCAAGCTGTTAAGCCACAACTTCAACTTCTTCTGTGTCAAAATTTAGTTTACATTCATGTGAGGTATTACAACAGAGATGCTCCCTTCTTTTAAGCAGATTTTGTAGATAAAATTTGGTAAATGGGGAGGAATAGGCAACAGGTACCACTGTTAGTTTAAACTACTGAGCAATGGTACTTCTCACCCAGGAAGATGAAAAATTTCTTTCTAGCTTACAAATTCTCCACAAATGTTCTTTCTCTCACTCAGTCACAGCCTCTGTTTCAGCTGTCTGATCACATCAGCTTCAAGTTTGGCTCCACATGTCTCCAGACAGAACTTTTTAGATTTCATATAATCTTAGGTCAACAGGATAGCCATTGTTCAAGTTGTCCTTGCTTTGATGTAAAGATAAGGGGTTTATTTAGCTACCTGCACCACTGTGAGTTTAAATAATCTTTGAGACATTCATTATTTTCCATTGCACAACCAGTTTGATGGGTCAGCTTTGGATGGTAAATAAACTAATGACCTTTGGGGAAGGATAGAGGACACAGCTTACACAAATTTTCATGTCGTTATGTTACTGTGTGGGTTTTTTGTTTATTTAAAGCCAGTGTGTATATGATGTTAGAGAAGTTAGTAGTAGGATTGACTAATTTCCTCTAGTCTATTGGATTTTACTTAATGTCTTCTTACTTACTATCTGTTTACTCCCTCTGATAAACTGATTAAAGGAATGTCACCAGTGGATCTCCACAGAAAAAATTAGTCTCATTAGTCTGACCAACTCAATTGATGTATTCCAGCACCTTTCTGCTGAAGGCCAGCAACTTTCTTTGCTGATACATAGCATAATCGTGGTAAAGATGAGTCCAGCAAGTGATAGAGGCCACATATGGGAGGTGCTTTCCTGTCAAAGTTTTCCCTATAATCTTTTGGCAGCTATTTTGAAGAGAAGAGAGCATTGCAGCAAGGCGTAACAGCTCCACTAATGACAAAGTAGAGGATTCAGAGATGCAGAGGGGGGAAAGCAATGTGAACACAGTGTGCAAATGGAGTCAAGACTTGCTGCTGTGCAGCACGTGGTTTCATCAGGACTGGAGGCCTTGCAGAGACAGAGGAGCTGAAGAAGGGTTCATCCTAGGAGAAGGGCTTTTGTGCACCAGAGCAGATGGTGTTTTCCCCATGTCTGAGATTGTGCACTTGCCTTCTGGCGAGAGGGGTAGGGGGGAGGTAGAAATCCTGGAATGGAGAAGAGGTGAACTTGAATTCATTGAAGTGATAGTCATCCAAGCCTAGGTAGGGCTCAGATTATTTAAAACCAGCAACGAAAGATGTTTGTCTCCCCTTTCCCACAGATGTTCCTGTCACTTCCACTCCGGTCACTGCATCCTACCATGGCTGCATGACTGTCAAGCTGAGCAACAAGGCATTGGACTTAGATGAGGCTCTCTACAAACACAGTGACATCACCTCACATTCCTGTCCTCCGGTCGAGGCAGGTCAGTAGGTACCACTGCAATGCGAAAGTTTTATACTCAGAAACTTTCAGTGCTTCTTTTTTTTAAGAATATAAATTATTCAGATCTACCGCACTGCGTGTATAGTTTCTTTAAACACTGAAGTTATGTAGGAGCTACTGATCCTTATGTCAGATTGATTATTGAAATACTCTTTGCTTTGAGGTTTAAAAGTTGTAATATATTTGTAAATAGTTTGGAAGACTAATATTAAATAAGTGAGAAGTACAGAATATACCAAAAGTGAATGTTATCTTTAGACTGTAAGAGACAGTTAAGAGACAGTTTTATCTGTAATGTGCAAAACATAGTAAAATATGAGCGTGGACTGGAAGAAAAATAATAATTCTGTATAATTTTTTATTACCAAACACTGCTTTTTAATTTGCAAAATATGACAGAATAAAATATTTACATACATGTTTTTAATTTATCTGTACTGAGATTATTCTGTACTCTGGTATTGGAGATAATGACTCAGACAGTGCCTGATGTGTGGATTACACTAGTGGGAGGGTTGCTTTTTGGTTGGCTTGGGTTTTTATTTGGAAGTGGAGGGGTTATGTGCTTACATCTGTATTATATATCGTCTCAGCTGGAGAACAAATGGTTGCTGCTGTTCTTATTGCAGAGTTTTTCTTTCTGGTACCAGAAAGAAGATTCAGTTGTGACCTTTAGAAAAAACTATTGGTCAACAGAAAACAGTAAACAAAGTTGGGTCAGCAGGAAACATTTAGAAGAAAAGACTAAATGAGTTGAAAGCCATATGGCTTCTTTGTCAATAGCCATTGGAGAAGATGATTAGGTGTCGAGAATTGGGAAATATTATCTGGTGATGACATATTTTTACTGCTGAATTTTTAGATTGGATCACTCACTGTGACCGTAATGGGAGCAGAGAAGCTCGAGCTGTGAGAGCTAACTGGGCTGAACAGCAAGGAGGTCAGAATATGTATGAGGGTTTTCTCAGGAGAGGGTGTAGAGCCATAAAGTACATTCAACTTTTAAGCTGTCCTTGTAAAGTTGAGGTAGGCTTTGCCTCACCTGCTCTGAGTCACTTAAAACCTACTTTATTGGTCCTTGCCTTGCATCAAATTAATAAACTGAGTAATACAGGTATATGCTGTGGTGCAAAACACAAATACTGGATGGCTAAGGTTACAGCATACTTCAGAGGGCTAACGTGGAAAAGGTCTAATTCTACAAGGTCTCATATAAATTATTCCTGGTCATTCATGTAATGTTTTTCTTAAGCAAATATGGAGATGACACATTAATCTAATAATCCACATGCGTGACAACGTCTGCGACCAAGCTGTGAAGAAGTAACTGTTCCACGGGAAAAGATGAAAGAGAGGGAAGACTGTCCCAAGCACATTTTCTGGCCAGGATCCCTGCTTTAATTAGCAGAGGAGAGGAAGGTACTCTATTAGCCATTAGCCAGCATGACATCATAACTCCTTGTCTTGACCAAATCCGTCAGCAGTGGTGCAGTAGGGTAGAAAACGGAACTTTTAACACTTTCAACCAACCTACTCATTTATACTGAGAGTAAGACCTGTTGAAAGACTATTTACACTCAGGTCTGACCAGATACAAGGAAATAACTTTTTAGTGGAGTGCACATGAATAGGAAAACCCAGGAGTAGTTCTAGTTTTTGCTTTTGAATTGAGCAAGGGAAACGATGTTATTCTTAAGAGTGCTTTGTGTTAGAGCTGATGACTCTGGATCAATTTGTGATTTAATGGAGTACCTAAGAAAGATTAGATGAGTACCTTCAGTAAGAGCTGGAAATTCTGAAGATACTCTGGTAATGTCCACAGAGCAGTGTTTTATTTGCTGTGCATTTTTTATGGTTATTTTAGCTGCAAAATGCAGCTCTGTGCTCGTTTTGCTTAATATTCTTCATAGTAGCAAGTATGGGGCTATAGTTTAGGTTTGTGCTGTCAACAGGGATGTTTTAGCTATTGCTAAGCAGGGACCACACTGTGTCAAGGCCTTTTCTGCCTCTCACCCCACCTCCTCCTGCGAGGAGGCTGGGGTTGCACAAGGAGCTGGAGAGGGAACATAGCCGATCCCAACTACCCAGAGGATATCCCACACTGTATGCTCTCATGCTCAGCATATAAAGCTGAGGCAAGAAAGAGGAAGGGGAGGACATTCAGAGTGACGGCAGTTGTCTTCTCAAGCCACCATTACACACAGTGGAGCCCAGCTTTCCTGGAGATGGCCGAACACCTGCCTGCTGATGGGAAGTGGTGGATGAATTCCTCGTTCTGCTTTGCTGGTACGAGTGGCTTTTGCTTTGCCTATTGAACTGTGTTTATCTCAACTCTTGAGGTTTTTTTACTTTATCCTTCCGATTCTTTCCCTGATCCCAGTGGGGGAGAGTGAGCAAGTGGCTGTGTGGGGCTGAACTGCTGGCTGGAGTCAAACCACAACAATCTCCCATCTCTTTAACTTGGAGTATTAATACTGAAAAAAGTGCAGACTTGGAAGATACCTATTTTGAAACCAAAAAGATGAAACAAACCCTGGGTTTATTTTACTTTTCAAACATTAGAAAAATAGTCTTATGTCTGCTATTTTTGTATAATTTCTGTGGTAGCTCCCAAAAAACTACTATGTAGCATAAACGAATCACAAACATGTCTGATTTTTGTGTTAATGTAAGTGGCACTATTTATGAGGCCAGAATTGTTTTGGGTCCTGGAAATGTGAGTCCTGTGGCATGTGATGGTACTCTGCAGTTTCATACTAAATGTAATGTGGACAAGACTTCTAATTCAGAACAAAAATTGCTCCAGGACTTTACATATATGTGAAGGTATTTTGCATCAACCACAATGCACTCTGACTCAAAATGTGTTTTAGAAGAGAAACCCAGAATTCCTGTCTGGAGAACAACAGAAGAGGGGGAGGTTCTTTTGTGTAAAGGTGAATTTTAATACCCTACAGCAGTACCACCCTGGAGGAAGAGGTCTGGAGGAAGAGGTAGCTGCAATAAACAATTATTTCATGCCTTTTCAGTAACTTGCTTCAAACCAAGAGAATCATTGATTTAATTTTCTTCAGTTAGCAGTCTAGGTGCTCAACTCAAAGGGATCAAGTCTGTTATGGGATTTGAGTCCTCAAAATGAACCCAGTTGATTCCCCTGTTAATATTCATAGCAAGCAAAAAGAAGTAAATGCATAGTTCCACTTATTTCATGATCAGAGTGACTGTGCTCTTCACAGCATGTGAACAAGAACTAAGCATTTTAAATGCATTAAATTAATGTTTAAAACAAAATTAATGGTCTTTTCTCTGATTTCTGTTTTTCTGAACCAGGTTCATATAACTCACCTTGTCAACAATGCACATAAGGCAGCTTGTCACTGATGTTAACCTCACTGGCCTAAACCTGCACCTCAGAAAAACCTTAACTGAACAAAAGGTCTTTTTTATGGTCCATATAAATTAATCTCTGATCTCATGTGTATTAGTACTCAATCTTCTTTTTATACATGGAGGAACGTGAATTAACAGAAACTTCTTGGAACCTGGAAAGTATTATGTAAAAGGGTGATCATTCTTTGTTCTATTTTGAGCAGGTCTGATGGTGTCACTTCCTTTCAAAGGAAAATGTCAAGTGAGTTGGTTTTGTTTATATAGTTTTTTTCAATGTCTTCATAATACAGAGCAGCTGCTTAAAATGTTAATGAGAAATACCTTCCCTTCCTTGCTTTGCTCTTTGGCCTTTCAGGAAATTTCTATAGCTTCATTGATGTCTAGACTGAGATCTATGGAGCAAGCAGCACCAACACCCTTCCTGCAGAAGCAAATTGCAGTGAAGGGTTGCAGCAGTCAGGTGGATTTTCATGCTAGTGTAACCACTCCTGTCCCAAAACATGGCAGCTGAGTGCCAAGAAGAATCCCAGCTAATATGCTGCATAGTGGGTCTGCAGGACGTACACAACAGGGACATAGCTTTTTTCCTGTCACTGGTACTGTCACAGGTATTGTTGCTTAGCCTTGTCTTTATACACTATAAGAAAACTTAAAAAAAAAAATAAAAAAAATTATGACCCTACATCCATTCAGTTCTTGTCATTGTAAAATGCCTGCATCAGTCTTAATCAATTTAAAATTAAGTAACTGGTATTTACCATAGAATGGTTTTGTGGTCCTCTTTTGACTAGAAAGGAATTAATTTGAACACTGAATTGCAGTTTAAAATACACGTCTGGAAATGGCATCTTTAGCACATGACATGATACTTTACTATGCAGACTAGCCTGGCACAAAGTACAGATATAACAGTCTAATAAAATTAGTCTTTGTCTGAAACTTGAAAGACAAAACTGTTTGGTGGGGTACTTCTTCCTCTGTTATTTTGTTTTCCTGTTCTTAGAAATATGGACAGCCTTAGGTACAATATAAATATACACAGTGAATTTTATTGTAAAATAATTGCCACACTTTATTAGTACAACACTTTCACAAAAAAGGGTTATTAAATAAATACTACAAGCAAACAAACATCTGGTCTTTTACTACTTAAAATTACTGACTCAGAGAGCTCCTGACTTCCTACTCAGACAACACAGGCTAAAACCTCTCTATATTGGTTTATGAAAGCAGAACACATATCTGGGGTGTTTTATTTCTCCTCTTGAAGAAAATCTATTCTGCAGTGCACTGAGAAGGAAACATCTCATACTTATGGTAGGCAGAAAGCATCACTACATTTCACTGCAGGCAAACTAGGTGGTGACTGGTTGCCCCAGTGGTGATGTGCCTGCCTTTACATTTCCAAGGTTCTGCCCTGCTCACAGTGAGTTGCAGGTAAAAACAGAGTGGCTGTAACACACTCTGCAGTGGGTTCCTTTGGGAAGTCTAGTGCCCGCACAGCAGTTTCCAGAGATAGAAACAAAATAAAAGCCTACTAGCTACCTAAAATTAATTCTTTGTTCTATGGTGCATATGGTGGAGGCTTTTCTCCAGGCAAGCAGTAAGTCGGTGTATATAGTGCTGGAGCATTTGGGGGAAGACCATAGCTGGAGCTCGACTGAGATGGAGGCTGAGTTTCTTCTGATAAAGAAATGTCAGTAGATGATGTTCCTGGAAAATTGCTGGCAGGCTGTATGTAGACAAAGAAAAATACCTTCTTCAGTAAAGGATTACAACCCCATTGCATTTCTGTGGTGTTTTACTGTATACCACTTATATGGCAGCCCCATGATTAAATTTCTCATACATTGCAGCTCAACATTAACTTTAGTTCTAAAGCACCTGCTTAAGTCTAGCAGTGCTGGTGTCTAGTGAACCAAGATAGATTCCATCTGTAAACTAAGTCATTTTTAATAGACATTGTGCAGGACAGCTGGGCAATAGAGCAGAACAGGAATTTCTGCAGGGAAAGATGCTCCGGCTTCCTGGGTGAGGCACAGCACCTGACCAGCTGATTAGGTTACATGTAGCTGTTTGTTTCCAGGCCTCATTGTGAAATTTAAATTACCTCGGATGTCATTAATCTCAGTTATAATACTTGCATAAATGCAAGGTCTTATTCCTTTGCAAAATGCAGATTCCTCTTAAGAAAATGTTATGTGTCTCCCTGTAGGTCTTTCACTTTGGCTGTCTCAGCTGTGATGGGGCTTTGGCTGAAAGAGGCACAAAAAAATAAACAGATCTTGGGAAGTAGCCCATGTTCAGGAACAAGCAGAATTTGTTAAAAAAATGCATATAGAGAATAATATTCGGGATAAAATCCTACCACTGCTTTAAACCAAGTTTTGTCACTGATTTCAAGAGGGTCAGGATTTCACTCCTCCCCTTATATGCCAGTGTATGCCAGTCCATGGGCTTCAACTGAAGAGTTTGGCTCAGCTTCCCTCAAGTTCAGGCTTTAAGTGAACTTTAAGTGCCTGGGATTTGAAAAACAAAACAAAGTAATCATGGATCTTTTTTAAGGGAAATTAAAAATATGGGCATATAAATGCTGCTCTCTGCTGCTAAAAAAAAATTAAGAGTCATGATCTAAAAGGCCAGTACCAGGGCTGACCCTTGAACAGGGGGATCTCAGATATGCCCAGGGCTGACAGACCCCATACCAAGGTTCCTGGCTTCTTCATGGGGATCCAGGTGAGCAGAGACCACTGCCCTGGGTCAAAACCTCCTGGCAAAGAGAATGTTGTCCTGCATTTGTTCCACAGGGTGACTTAATGAGTGAGAATGGCATGCTGGCAGCAAGGCCGGTTATACCCTTTAACTCTCTGAGGCAGTGCAGGTATACTGACAGATCTGCTAGCTACATCAGCCTTGTGGGTTTGGGCTGCTTTATTTTTGAGTTGTTGCTTCCCTTCCCTCTCAATCTGCAACCATTACTTCCATCTGTTTGCCTGAAATTGCTCCTGCAGTGAGTTCTCCTCTAGCAAGAACGACTGGCACGACCCATAAGCTGCTGTCATCACCACCAGTCCTGCACAGCTAATCACAACCATTACCTGACCAGTTGGCAGGCCTGTCACCAAGCCTGGTTGTGCCTCAATTGTACCAGTAAGCAATGAATGATTTTGTTGGCACATGCCACAGTAAACAAAAGAAATGCTGTTTACATCTTTGTCAAAATGCATTCGTGTTACTACCCTTGCTTTTTTTCATTTTTCTGATTTCTGCTTGTGGACAAGAAAGCTGTGAGGTGAACTGAGGAGTGTTTACAACAACTGATTCTTGTAAAGACTTCGTTTGCCTCTCCAGGAAGCATTTATTCAGTGAGATCTTGGATTCAGCAGAGGGCCAGGAATGAATGTCATATGCCGTTAGCCTGAGATAATCCACGTGTGACCCTAAAGCATAGACCAGCTCAGGCAGGGTCCCCTACTCTGTGGACAGCTAGACCTTAATTCAGTTGCCCATATGTAAGTGTCCAACACTTTTGGGGTATTCCAGATGTCCGTGCAGATGTGACACAGGAAGGACTTCAAGACCTGGACCCGGACTCTCTCAGAGGGGCAGCAGAAACAGGTGACTACTTGATCTCATTATTAGGCAGTACCAGATCCCTATATGCCAACAGCCCCTGCATTTAGCCAAGTGAATCATGGATCCAGACTGGGATTAAGGCCTAGGACCAGCTGAGGAGGGTTTGTGAGGGCAGCTTGGAGCACTTAGATCATGAAGATCTCCAGCCCTATGGATTTAGCCGACAGCTCTCAAGTAATGGAAGCAGATGACAGTTAAGCTTCTGGCTGTTTCTAACTGTGCCTGCTTCTGACATTCACCATTTGTGGCTTTGATTAAGTTTATTACAATTTTTTAACTCATGCACTAATGCAGAAATTACTTCTCTCCAAACTGCAACATAATGAGTTCATACATACAGGGAGGTGGCTGGCTTTCCTTTTTTTTCTATTTTGTCCCCCTAGAAATAGGATTAAATTTTCCCATTTGGAGCCCAGTGCTTCTCACTAGGCTTTCCTGGCTTGGGGACAGCTGGTGTGTCTGTCTGCCTCAGAATGTTATGAAGGGGAAAGGAGATAAATTAAAGCACTTGCTTGAAAAAATAGAAATTAGGAAAATAACTGTTTATTTTGGAATGCAGATAAAAATCTGGGGTAAATGCAATGTATCTCTGGTTCCCTATGCACGGAGGACTGAACAGTTACAATGGATCCTCTTGACTACTTACATGCATGTTTTCAGCTTAATTGCTTGCTTTCATCTGTTTTTATCCCCTTCTCTCTCTACTCTTAGCTATGTGCTAATTGAACTCCACAGAACAGCACAACTTTGCAGCTAAAAGCAAACAAAAAGAGTTGTTCTTTTTTGCCTCTCAACCTTTGGTTTCCGAAAGCTCCAAACCCCATTTATGTTAATAATAAGTAAGACATGCCAAGGACTGTTCTCTGGCAGTGAAGCCAACTGGCCCAGTACGCAGGACATGCCTACAGCTGAACTTTTACCACCAAACTAGTGGGACTGTCTGTGTGCATGATTCCCACTGGGAACAGTCCATTGCCCTTGCCATCTTTTGACCCCTTCCTAAGGATTGTTGGGAGACTGTGGTCTGGGGATCATGCTAACCATTCACTGGTGTGGATGATCATGATGCCTGGTAGCTTATTGGCCCTGAACAAAAGTAGCCCAGGAAGCTGTGGGGAACTAGTCCACTGTTAGTTCATGCTAAATGTGCAGTGTTTTCAATTATGTACTGCAAAACCTGTGGTACCAACTGGTCTAGCACTGCACAGCCAAAGTAGAACAAGCTGTCAGATGGAACAAAACATATGATAATAGACCTAAAGGCTCCTATGATTGCTACAGGGTCTCAGTACATGCAGTTATTTACCAGGTCACCCTACATTCATCACCTCACTCTGGGCAGGGAAAAGCAAACACCATCCTCAGCACCACTCTTTGCATTTTTCAGGCCAGCTCTGGCTGGCCACAACACAGGCTTGGAGCATGGCTTGTACCTCAGTCTTCTAAAAGAAGTGATTGATCTGAAGCTGACTCAGCCACAAGGGGTGGAAGGTGCACCTCTGGCAGCTTTCCTTCCTGCCTTCAGGCCAGCTGCCTCTAGTCAGTCAAGCTCACAGACCTCTCCTAGCTCCCAGAGCTGCGCTATAGCTGTTGTGTACCAGTGGTGGCCCATGGCATATGCTTGTAAGAAGCTGAAAGAAATAGGGTTCCATCTTCTGATGAGCCCTTGTTGGTTCTTGTGGCTGGCAGCCATTTGGGGATTTGCTGGGCTGCAAGTGACACCTGAATCCCTAACCCCTCAGTTATACTCCTCCACAACATCCTGTGGCATTTGAACCTTCTGATGTTTATAAAAACACTTCCTATTTTTGTCTTATATTGCCACTTAATAGCTTTACTGAGGCAACCAAAACTTTGTGTAGTAAGTTATTCCCTAGTATCCATCCACAATCTTTTCTGCAGCACTCAGCTTCACAGACATCTCCTCCCCTGTCTTGTCTCCTCTCCTTTTGATGAGTTTTAATATACTTACCTCCGTATTAAGATGTGCTAATATGTGTATTTTTTTCAACCAAATCCTGTGTCAGATGCTTTTTTTTTTGTTTCCCCAATGCCTCTGTTGCATGGGGGTTGTTCACCTTCATAACTCGTTGTACACAGCCTGAATCCCAAACTGGGATTCTTGATCAGCAGAGGACAACTAGAGGAAGCCCGAGGTCTGAGAACAGACCTGAAACTGAGTGCAAACTAAGTCTGCAACAAGAGATAAACCTGTGAGTTAGGATCCAATTTCCTTGCCATGGTACAAGTGTCAGAAGCTAAGAACTACCTCTGCAAAGTTTGTACTGAATAGTATCTTGTGCTTTTCTGATGGAGTAAGAAGGGTGCCGTTTTGTACTGTACCTGAAGAGGCAATGGGTAGGATGGATATGTAGAAATAGTTGCTGCAGAAGGACAGAATCCAGCATATGTCAGGATCTGCTGGGCAGGATTGTACAGGATCTGAGGAGGTGGTGCAGTATTGAAAGCAATTTGGGACAGAGGTACCTGTTGAGCACAGAATATATCAGCACAGCACAGAGTGGATTGGAGTGGGAACTGCTCCTAACACAAGCAACCAGACAATTTAACAACTTTCTGTTTTCCAGCACAATACCAGCAGTACAAAAACCCAAAGCAGACAGAATGAGAGGAGGGTGTATCCGGAGTGAATTTTCTGAGTAAAAATACAGAGCTATTTTAATCTTCTTCCCTTGGAAAAAGACTGCTGGTGCTTCCCTAGCAACAGTTACAGAAGCACTGGCAGGGCTCCAGATCTGAGACACCCTGAAGAGCACAGCATACAGCTTTGGCTGCCTCTTCTCACCAAACACCCAGTCCTTCATCATTTGCTGCAGATGCTTTCCAATAGCAACTACCTGATGTCCTCATGTCTTTTCTTGCTGCCTTCCTACACAGATTTACAAAGATCTCCCTTTCCAGACCAGTTGCTCTTCTTTCCCAACTCCTCCTTACTCGTGAAATGGAGTTTGCTGCTGGCTCTCTAGTATCACTCTTGATGTGTATACCTTATTGCTACCACATAAAATCCTTCTCCCGTGGCTTTTATTGGCATGTGCCTTAATTACAATGTGAAATGAGGTTTGCAGGAACAAATAATAGCTCATATTAAACCAGCTAATAAAACTTGGTGAGGAAAAAAGATCAAAAGCCAAATGTGAAAGAGGGTTTGTGTTAAACCCTAGACACATGTGCTATATAACCATTTGTGAAGGACAACAGAGCATCAGAGTTCTGTGAAATATTTTCTTGAGATAAATCTAGTGGTTTCTTTTCTTTGTTTTTGTTAGCAGATTCCTCCAAATGAGAGCATGGAATTTTCTTTTCACTGAAATAATAAAATATGGTGGTTGCCAGACAAATGCTGAAAGCAGCAGCCAGGATTCTTTTTTCTTGGCGTTTCCTTTCAGATTTATCAGTGAGAGACAGAAACCACTGAATCCTCTGGAGATAATGTGAGATCTCTCTGAGATTGAGAAAGAGGCATATTAATTGTGTTTGTACATGGAAAACGTTGTCTAGGTCACTGATGTACCACATGAGCTTACTTGACAATCTCGGCCTTAGCTCTCTCTCTGGAGGAACTTAGTCTTTCAGGAGCTGGCACAGAAAAAGGCCAGGGTTGAAAGCAAAGGATTTATTTCCTGGAAGAAGGCAAGTCTCTCGTCTTCAGGGCATCCTCATCAAAACACTCATCTGCAAGGCACCCCCCCTTTCTACCCTGCTGAGTGGTATGGTGGGGAGCAATGAAGAGACGCTGCCTTTCAGATAGGCGTAGTGAGAAGCAGTAGTGTGCTTGCCTCAATCCCAAAGGTTAGGAGCCCCTGACATGGCCCCAGAGAGTCCCCTTCCTTCCTCACAGGAGGGATGAAATCAGATCCCTCCTGCTATGGATATAAATGCATCAAGAAACACTTGTTTTGCCCAGTGTGAAACACAGATGCCTGTTCTGCATCTGTCACCCACTTTCTGGTGTGGGTCTCTTTGGGTGCTGCTGTTTGACCCACTTTGGTTTCTTCTGGGAACCTCTCAGTCCTCTCACTTTCCTCTATTTGTAGCAGCAATGCTCTTAAATTGCTAAGGATGAACATCACATCAGTCCTAGAAGAAAGTTTTAGGGAGTCATCCCCTCCAAATCCACTCATCAAAGCACCTTATAATCAGGCTATCTGGTCTCAACTAAGAGCCACCAGCAATTTGCAGGTACTGAAGCTGGTTGGATGATTTTATCAGGCATTCCAGTAATTACACTATGTTAAATTAGTCACCTAAAATACACAGGTAGGTGGGGACATTCTAAATTGAACCACCACCCAAGTCAAAGAGATAAGGAGCAATGAACTGGCCAGGGAGTGCTGCCAGTGTCAGCTCACTGGCCTGAGCATTTAATTCTCACCCACAGCTACTTTTCACATCAGAGAGCACTTTTAGTTCCACGAGTGCTAAGACATAAACGCATGGCAAATAGCTCGGTAATTAGAGATTCATTTGTTTTCCTTTTTAAAGCAGGGTGAAGGAAGAAGAGAGGGGATAAGGGAATGCTGTTTAATCTGTACAGATTCCCTTAAGGACTGCAAGAAAGAAACTAATTGAAAAAATTTAAAAAGGCAGCAACGCCCGCAGGACCATCAGTAGTTCAGATTAATGCAACTCTAAAGTCCAGGCATGCAGATTCCTTGGCAAGGTGTGTCAGGAAGATATCCAGAAATCATCAGATGAATACTGGGGCAGGGAAGGGAGTTTCTAGATTAACTCTTAGCAAGTGAAGTTTTCCATGCAATTCTTTATGTCCGTCTTCTGTAACAAATAACCATGGTGTGTTATTCTGGATACCCCAAGTCCATCTACTTATGTTATATATTAATCTGCTTTACTGTAAAGGCGACTTTAAGGTAACTGCCTAGCTGGAGTCCTATATCCATCCAAGCACACTGTAGATTGGAAAAGGAGGGTGCTTGTCACAACCACTGCAGCTCCCTCAGCACCCTGCGGATCACAGAGGGTGGCCACACCAGTGGCACAGGGGCCACTGAGCTGACACCCTGGGGATCAGAAGAGGCTGAAATGTTCCCCACTGAACCAGAACGGCCCTCTAGCAGGAAGCAAAACCAGAGGGAGTGTGCTAGGGTCTACAGGGAATTTGTCACAAGAAAGAAAACCTGAAGCAACCAAAACACTTTTTTTTTTCTGTCCAGGAAATATGATGTGTTTAAAGGCAACGGCACTGTTTTGCAAACTCTCCCCTTTGTAACGTGTTTTGGCTAACAGCATTCCCGAGATAAACACGATGGTTTTTGTTTGACTGATCAGCCTGGCCCTGTGTTTTCTGGAAGTAAATCTCAGAGCAATGCCCTGAAGCTTTCCAGGGGGACTTTGCAGCTCTCCCTAAGAAATGCCAGTGAGCACTTCTGTAGGAAGGCGACATCCTGAAACAAAGAAGTTCTCCTGCATAATATAAAGGTGCTTTTTGTTTTTTTCTTACTTCAGTCCCATGCCCCTTTCTTTCCCTCCTCTGTTTGATGTTTTCTTGGCCCCTGTCCTCTCCCAAGAATTATTTCTTTTCTAAGGAAAGGGACCAGCAGATTAGCAAACCAGCTCTGGTATGTTCAAAAGAACCCTGAAAAAGCACAGGCAGGAGCAAGGAGTGGCCATTGCATTTTGGATTCCTGCTTCAGTAATATTTTTACAAGTATAGCTTGACTTCTGTGCTGAGGTGACTCACACAAACTCAAATTTCCATTGAACTAGTGACGTCTTTTTTTCTGCTCACACTGAACGAAGACATTGAACAGCTTATTCCAATCAGGTTTTTAGCTGGACCCTTGACAGACTCACTCCAGTTGAGCTTGGGAGGAAGCTGGACATCCACTACTGCTACGATTTCCTTGCATGGCTTTATGCCACCCAGTCAAAAGGAACTGAGACTGTGACCCAGGCTCTGCCTGCTAGCCAGGCAATGCAGATCATGGAGACCCCAGTTCTTCCAGGAACATCTCCTTGGCTTGTAGTCCCTCATGAGCAGTGGAGTGATGGCTCCGTGAAGCACAGAGCTGTATCTGGGCTGGAGCTCGCCCTGCTACAAAGCATCAGCCCAAATAGCCTTGGTTTGAGCAAGACAGATTAGGTGGATTCAGGTTGACTCTCTGTACCCTTTCCCATCTCAAGACAGGGCTAGCATCTCCCACAGCTTCACCTGCATCCATCTGCTAGGCAGCGGTGTTTCAGCAGCACTGAAAAGCTGCAGTGCCCTCCCAAGGACTTACTGTAGATGATACCTGCCTTCAACTCACCTAGCTTCTCTTCTCATTTCTACTGTGGTTGTTTCTGCTCCCCTTCTGCCATTACTTCTGTCATGGGGAGGGGATAAATTAAGATGGGAAAGCTGCTTCCACTTCCTCCTGTTGGGCAGCTGCAACTCTTTACTGACTGGCTGCAATCTGTTATAAACTCCTTGCAAGAGTCCCCTCGCTTAAAGGACAGCTCAGCTGCACATTTGTTACATGGGAAAGCTCAGTGTGCTCATTTGCCTGAAGCTAGAGAGAGGAATATTTCCAGCAAATTTTGCAACTCTTAACAAAGGTAAATTTCAAGTAATTCATATGGCCCTACTCCATCATGTGGTTTTAAGCACCCATGCTTAAAACCTGGGCCTGCTTGCTAAAGAACACTGAGTGGTCAGAATCAGGCCTGGATGGCCTCCAGTGTGACTGGATTCTTGGCTCACTGGCTGCCAGCTCTGAGCAGCACCTTCCTTCTAGTCTGCCCCTGCTTCTGCCCAGATGTACATCTCAGCTGTCTTTCTTGCTTTCTCTTCCCTGCTCCATCCCTCTATTCTTTTATTTTACTCATCTTTTTATTTAGCTTTCACCTCTGGAATAGTCACCAGAAACGTCATAGATCTAAGATGACCTATGCTGCTATCGCACCTCCATTTGGCTCCTGCATTTCACCTCCTTCCTCACAACTCCACCCATTTAGTTTGAAAGCTCTTTAGGCTGTGACCATCTACTCTTCTGAGAGCCTTGTAAATCATGAGCCCCTTAGTTTGTCTTTAGGCATTGCTTTAGCAAACATGACCAGTGACAGTGATAATCCCAGGAAGATCAACTTTTCACCCTTTTAACGTGTAAAAAATCTATGCAGATGAGAACCCCTCCTAGCAAACAGCCTCTTCTGAATGTAGTAGTGCACATCAGCACAACATGATGGCGTGGCACAGGGAGCAGTTAGAGGGTAGCATTCCTTAGTGAAACAAGAGAGAATGTTAATGTGACCCGAGTATACGACTTTTTATTTAAAAACTTGACTGGTACTTCGGAATTCATCCCCATTCTTGGAGAAAAGAACTACACAAGGTTAAACAGTCACATCTAGGACTTGAGTTTTACATGTTAGCTACAAACTAACATCCTCAGGCTCTTTGCTGGCCCACGTGTTATGTGAATTATAAGGAAAAAAAGATGTCTCTAAGTGAATTGTCAGCAGTTGTTCACACAGGCACCTGTTTTTTCCCTTCTATTCATGTGTTTGACCAGGCTTGACCTACTTAGCTGTGAGCAGCTGGCAACAGCTTAGCCTAAAGGTATAGCTCCAGAGTCCCAGAATGCACAGTAAATATGTTTAAAGTGTCTCCTTTGTAAACTTACGCCTTGGTTTTAACCCCCTCGATAATGTCAACAAGCACAGTGTGCACATAAGGCAAAAGACTGTGAGCCTTACCATGTCTTTAAAAGCCCCAAGAATGGCTGCCGTAATAATTCCAAGAAATAAGCCGATGACGTTGAGGACTGTGGAGGACCACAGCAATCTGTACAGGTGAACCACATCCTGACAGCTGCTCACACCAAGAAATTCATAGTAACTGGAGGACTGGTCTGAACTGAAAGGGAATGCAGACAACACCACTGTGGTGGGAATGGTTTTGCACATAATATAGAGTAGTAGAGGATCTGAATCACTCCTGCTTGCTTTCATCTTTGGCAAAGTACTTCAACCATGCTTCCACCAAACACTGCTCAGAAGAAACAGAAAAATCTCTGCTGTAAAATTGGTTCTTCTAAGGCTACCATCAAATGTAGCCTCAACCTGGTTTGGCTGATTGGTGGTGTTTACCAGCAGGGACTCTTCTTTTATTTTTTGGTCACGATCTCTGAACGCAAGCGTAGTCTTGGTATATGGATGCTGCCCTTGTAATTTAGCTTACCTTTAGCATGCTTACCTTTGCTTTTTTTCACAGCTCATCTGCTGGCATCTCTGAAACTGGGAAAGGTGAGTAGCTTAAGCAATAATTCAACCGCAGAAAGGGAGATTTTTCCAGCTGGCCACACTTGTTTATGGTGTCTATGGTTCCAAATTAAGAAATGTAACACAATACAGTATAAAGGCGTGTCTTTACACTATGGATTGTACTATCCAGAAATCTTTGCTCATATTTCTACACCACAGTGGTTATTGTAAATCAGGAATGTTGTGAAGTTAATCCTCATTGTCTTGCCAAAATCCAGAAATATCCTACTGCAAAGTTTGAAGCCACAGGTTCCTGCAGTTCTTTCCAGTGGGCCTTAATTCTAGCCCACTAATGAGCTCCTAGGGCAGCTTTTTAAGTTGGAAAGATCTGTTAAATGCCAAGCCTGTTTTCCCACTGTTGTGTGCTCACTCACTCTTCTGTTCCTGCATCCTCAGCACATGGTGCAGCAGTGGAGATGGTGGTTAGAGAAAGCTCTGCAGAGGAAGTTAGCAGTGTGGATAAAAGCACAACATTTCTGGAAAGAACTGAGCCAACACAGTAACTTCTGGAAATGTCCAATCAATGGCTTTGGGGCATGATTCTGGCACTGACGAACCACTACTGTTGGGCCCTATCAGGAGCCCATCTTAAATAAGTCTTAAATAAGGCTATAGCTTCAGCTGCCATTAGGCTGAGGAAATCTGACTTGTGATCCTACCTGCATACCAGCCTATTCCATGGCAACAAGCCATGCTGTGTGACTGTGTCTAGTCCTACTTCTCTCTACCCATCCTGTGAACTGGAACCGCAAGGTCTCCAGAGCAGAAAGACTGCTTGTTTACTCTGGATTTATCCATGCCAGTGCCATAAGATCTTGCTGTCCACTGTGGAATTTTGACAATAGCAGAACACACATGTTTAGTTATATCACTGAATATTACCACAGCAGGGATCAATCCCAAGTGTTCAGGCAAACCCAATGTCATAGGAAAATGGCACTGGGGATCTCCATCTGGAGGGGGAATATACCTGAACTCTCCTTGGTTTTTACCTTACGCTTTAAGCCACAGAGCTTCAGGCACTTTCTTTGATAACTCTGCATACTTTCATCCCTGTAGCAGCCTTGTTCTTTTCTGTATTGAATTGTGCTGTTTGATTCAGTGTTAATAAGCAGCAGTTAGCTAGCTGTGTACCATGGAAGGAGGCATTCTCTGTATATACATTGCAAATGTATATGCAATGCATTGCAAATGTGGTGTTCCATCATTTGTCTGTCGTAGAAATGCCTGATGCCTAATTGACTAACATGAGGACTTCCATGCCTGTTGTCTGTCATAGAAAAGGAACCAGAGTTGTGCATTCTCTACCTTTCCCATTTCCCTTATTTTGTATACCTCCATCATATCCAGGTTTAACATTTCTTACATAAGCAAGATTGTAACATTCACACGGGATTTTAATCCATTTCATAGACCAGCACTCACTTTTTGTCTCCTATCTGCATGAGAAATATGCATGCAGAGATGACTTTCCCCTCGTCCCAAATTTCATTTTTCACTACTCTAGTTGTGTCAGGATCTGGGCAGGAGCTACATTTTTATGCAGAAACATTGTGTAGAAGCCTGACCGTGCCACCCTTGTGTCCTTACCCCTAAAATATCCATGTATTGCAGCATGCTAGTAGTCAAGGCTTAGAGAGGACTGGGGTTATAAAGGGCTGCTAGCATGTGAAAAGGAGGCAAAACCGAAATAACACAGGACATGTAGGAAGGAAAAAGATGAGAAATACATAGAGAGAAAAATGGAAAAGTGACTGGGTGAACTGCAGAGTGTTGCAGAAGTTGAATAAGAGTGCCTGGTAAGATGATACAAGGGCATGTAGTGATAGACAAGGGGGAATGGCTTTAAACTGAAAGAGGGAAGATTTAGATTAGATATCAGGAAGAAATTCCTTACTATGAGAGTGGTGAAACACTGGAACAGGTTGCCCAGAGAAGCTGTGGATGCTCCACTTATGGCAGTGTTCAAGGCCCAGTTAGATGAGGCTCTGAGCAACCTCATAGGTGTCCCTACCCATGGCAAGGGGGTTGGACCTAAATGATCTTGAGGGTCCCATCCAACCTAAATCATTCTGTGATTCGTGATTCTGTGATACTGAGGTGTAAAAAGGGTGAGTCAGGCAGAAGATTCATTAAATTGTATTGCCAGACCAACAGTATATCAGAACACAGCTATGACTGTGTGATCAATTTTAACCACACAGCAAAGAACTAATGGATGTATTTAGAGAAAAAGCAACTGAAATGGTACCAGTACTAATGAACAACTCCAGACCTCTGCTGCTATCAGGACTTCAGTTGCAGAGGAACTCGACTTCTCAACAAATAAGCTCCTTGTGTGGCTTCTCCAGGCCCTATCATTTACGAGGATTTCTCAGAGGCCATGAACACAGGTACTTACTTCTCACAGTTGTACAGATCGCAGCAGTAGCACGTGTTACTCTTTACTTTCAGCTGGCACTTGCTGTTTAAGGTATGACATGTCACCTGCCAAAAAGAAAAGACTGACCTTTATTCTCAGTGTTTCACTGTTGTGTGAATCATCCTGCTAACTACAAAAACAAAAAAAAAGGCAGATGCTGCAGTGTCCAAGTTTTATTACCTGTTGTGCAGAAAGGTCCTAAGATTTCAAAATTTACAACCGCTGGCCAAAAGTATATCCCTGAGCTTCTAGAGTTTCAACCAGGATGTCACCCCCTGAGTCTTAAGGGCATTTGCACTATGAAACCCCGATCCCCCCAGCACAGCCTGCATCCAGGGCTGCCACATTTTTCAAGCACTTTGCTGCACTGCCTGGTGCTATTCTGCTGAGATCCAGAGTCTGTAGCATGAGATTCAGATCTCTATAGATGTGACACAGAGATCACGTCTTCATGTCTTGACAGATACACTACAGCAAGACACTGAAGTGAATAAAAATAGCAGCCCATTATAGTGGGGAAATAGGCAAAGGAGCCAATTTACCTGAACAGTTTCCCATAATGTGAGATCTCTCCTTTCAGTAAAACCCTCCTGAAGAAGCAAATAATTAGAAACACCAGCAAGAACAATCTCCAGACTCAACAGACAAAACCATTCAGAAAAGATCCAAGCACTCAAGTAAACAAGTACTATTTGCTGCAGGGTCTTGAATAGAAAAGTCTAAAGGTTTATTTGTGTGAGCAGGAATTTCAGGGATGGACAGATGTTAGAACAATAAAGACAGGCACATGTACACCATTCTCCATCCAGACAAGAAATTATTTTAATGACTCCTTAAGTGTGGTAAGCATTAATCACTTCTATTTGGCACTACAGATCAACTGAAATACTTTATATTTTTTTCCTAAGATTTTTAGCTCACTGACTTTGAAATTCTGGAAAGCTGTCAAGTTTCAAAAGCTAGCAGGTCAGAAAATATGTTCTTTCTATAGCTTTGATTTGGATGGAAAAAATGTACTGTAACCACTGAGAAGTATTTTGTTCGCAAAATGCAAATAAAATACATTGTTGAATGGAAAATTCCTCATAATGACAAAGCAGAAGGAGCATGGTTAGGAATGCATGTCTGCTTCTGAGAAGTTTCAGGCAGCTCTGCTTAGCCATGAATGTGCTACTCTCTGGGACACTGTTCACAAGAGATGTTAAACAAGATGTTCCTCAGCTCTTGAGTTCTTGATCTGTGCATCCTTTTTAGGGTGAAAACTGCCATTGTTGATGATGTGTTGATGTGTGCTCCTCACGTGGTTGTTCTGGGTAAAAGGAAAGCCTTAAACATACCCTCTTAGCACCAAAGAATCTTGCAGTTGATCTCAACTTATCACACTTGTCCTTAGCAGGATTTGCTTGAGCAATGGAAGACAGGTGACAAAACTAGCATTAAAAGGAGATTAAAATGATGCCCAGGACAAGGCTATATCTGTGGTTAGTGTCTCATACAAATCAGCTCTTCTACCCGAAAATGGAAGTTAAGATTATAAAAGGACAGTCTCAGTCTAGGTTGCAATCTGGAAATGGAGCTCAAGCCTGGATACAGTCACATCTCACTTACCAGAACATTTCACTTTGAGATAGGACCTTGTTTCATCAACCTTGCCCTGTTGTGTCTGAACTTACTGGGATTTCACATAAGGGCTTTGTTGGCCTGAAGTCACATTCAGCTGCAGCTGTACTCAGCCTGAGCTGCAATTTACTGCAGTCAATGATTGCACAAGCTCAATCAAGAAAGTAACTGAAACATCACACCTGGGTACTTCTCAAAGTAGGCTGAAAGGCGATCCATCCCAGAGCACAGTGTGCCAATGCATCTGCTACCACAGCCATTTTGTGTGAGGCTCTAGAGCTTTTGCACTTAAGCTTTCGGTTTTGACCTCTGGTATGTAGTGAAAATGGCCTAGGACCTCCATAGTTAAAATACCTTTTTCCCATTACACATGCATGATTGGGATAGTAGGGCTTTGTAAGGTGGAATGGGCTGCTAAAAGGTGGGTTTTTTTCTGATGCATGGTGTGGAGACCACTACTGATAGGAAATAAAATGAGTTTTCCCCTCTCCAAGTAATAAAAAGGCCAGTCTGCCCCTTTTAATGTAGAAGGCTAGAAGTACAAAATAGGGAGATCAGCAAGATCTTGAACATGTTTTTAGCTGCTTTTAGACTATAAGACACATATTATTGGCCAAGGAAGTTACTGTAACTGTCTATTTTTATCAGAGCATTTTTAAAACATACAAAGAACACTCCTTCTTAGGAGAACAGTGGATAAACCAAAATAAACAAATTACTGTGTGGTGTGAGCAAGGGTGGTGGAAACTGACCATTTGTGGGGATTCTGCATGTCAAGACCTATTATTTCATTTCAGTGACCAGACATTTAGCTTTTTTCATGTCCTGGATGTTTGTGACTGTCTATCTTCTCAGCAATTGAAGAGATGTTCTTATCTCACACTAATTGTATGAAAATCAAATTATTTCTGCTTTGAGCAAAGAGAACTGAAACAGGCAAACCAAATGAGCTGTAAACCACTTAGAGGTGAAAGATGGCAATCAAAAAGAAACTTGCACTCAGTAAACAATCTGCCTTCTAGTTAAGTGTTTGCCTGGCATGCAGAGCATGTCCCCTGCTCACTAGCTGGCTAACTTTGGAAAAGTAAAAGCCAAGTACAAATGCTACGGATTCTTAAATCTGCATTAGCACATGCTGAGTCTAGATCAGTGGACAATCAGACAAGAATGTTATTACAAACTGCCTCCATTTTAAAAAGATACGGGGCTGGAGGAATTGCCAAATTAGAGGAAGGAGTTCTGGGTAGTCCATCTTTAGACATTCCCTGAAGGAGCAGAGCTGTGGAAAACCATCTGGCTAGCAGCTCGAGACTGGGTCACCTGCAGAGTGTGTCCAGTGTGACACCAACTGCATGCCAACTGCATCCTGCATACAGGAATCAGAAGCATTTCTCAGAATATGTGTCTGAGTGTGCACGCACACTTTAGAAGAGAATGGAGTAAGACCTACGGGAAAGAGTACTGTCACACGTCATAAGTTTTTTGGGCAGGTCTTTAGTCAAGGAGATCACTGAAATAGTTTTGTCAGACATTTTTAGAAATCAACAATGGGTGGCCTAGCAGCAAGATTTAAGGAGCTGCTTAACCTGGCAATATTCTTTGCTAAGCTTTCTAGAATTATTGGTGTAACATTCCTTATATACCTTTTCTTAGCCATGGAAGAAATGATGATGGACATCTCACTTCTTGAAAGTTATATCACTATTTAGCTGTTCTCAATCCTGTTCTGCTTTTCTTTTCACTCATACCAATTTACCACAATAATAAAGTAGGAAAAGAAACTAAATCTGGACTTCTCAGGAGGTTAGCCATTTGAATATGGGCACTTTTCCGACTATGTTGATGTCATTGAGATAATATAAAAGCTGCATTCAAACCACTGATGTTTTTGGCCTGTCCTGGATAAATACAGAGATTTGAAGTCTTCTGGACAATACAAATGGATTAATTTAGACATTTCCTATTCCACTTAAGAGTCTACAAAAACCTTCTTAGAGAAAGATGCCAATGTGACAAACACATTCCAGACAGCTATTATACAGCGTAGATGGACTAGGAATCATTCCAGTCTCAAAGTAGTATACTGGATAGAAACATCAATGGTGACTCAAACCTCACTGACTGTAATGATTTACAATCATCAGAGGCTCAGACAAGCCAGGAATCACTTGTAGAAGAACAGTGAAGTTTCTCTCCACCATGACTTACATGCACAGACATGCTCTCAAACATCTACCTCCCTCCTCCCCAGTCCCTCAAAGCACAGCAGAAATGAACATATGACAAGGTGAGTTTGTTTACCTCTGTCTGGTAGGCATCATATAAAAATCCTATTCCACTTGAATAAAACTGGCACCTTTTGTTATACAAAGGTCTGGGTTCCTGTAAAGAGAAGAGCAGCCAAAAAAGTAATTGGTTTGGAGGAAGTGTGAAGGCATCACATCCCATGTCCTCATGTCCCTGTACTAGATGCTTACAGCTCTGTGGAGCTGAAGCCAATGCAGTCACTTGTATAAGTGGCTCACATACCTGTGTTGGCTTTCTTTCCAGAATGGCTCTTCTCAGGGTTATATTTTCCTTCCTCACTCCACCACTAAGCTATGTGAGTATCAATTATATTTCTCAGTACTGATCACTTCTAATAAGAAGACATCACCTCTGCCATTTAACTACTTCCTTGTTTGATGTAATAGTACTGCTTTATGAGAACAATCCAGTCAATCTTTTTTCTGGTAGTGTCTTACCTAGCACCAAGGTTTACTTTACTGTTTGTTTTCAAGATATGGGGCTTTCTTTTTAAAGGATTCCAACAATGTCCATAAAAACCCCAAAGTAAAATAGATAATATTTTGAGCATTCCACTTATAACACCCACTTGAAACCCCAAAAGCATAACAAAGAATAATGAAAAAATTAAAGCATAAAGAGAAAGCCATTTGCACTATTTGTTTTTGCCTCATTTTCCATTTATGCCTATTACAAAATATGCATTTGCTGTTCATGTTTCATATTTTGCTTGTAACAGTTCCCACAAACTGATATAAAAGAAGAACACAAAGCAATATCCTTGACCAGATGGAAGATGAGTGCTTCTGACCTTGGCGAATGGTCACTTTGAAGGCTAGAGGGTGCATACCTCAGTCAATTTCAGGACTAGACCATATTTTCCCTGAGAGGATTGGATGACTTGAGTCTTCTGTGATCCAGTGCCTATCCCAGAGCAGTGTGGGAATTACTTATGCTTGCAAAAAACCCCAAACAAACATACAAACCAAAACCAAAACCAACAATATCAAACAACCATCCCCCCCTCAAAACCAACCAACCAAAACAGAACCAACAACAAAAAAAACTTTTTTAACTTTGTCACTTTTCTAGTCCCAATCTGTACCTCCAAAAGCACTCAAGTGCTCCCCAGTATGTCAGCCCACTTCCAAGAGAGAAGATGTAAAACCACTGTCTGCCACCCGCTCCATGCTAACATACAAGCAAAGGACTATTTTAGTTGCTAACAGAAATCTGCACTTTCACTGCATTTTAAAACTTTAAAATCTATCCAGGAATAACCCAGAAATTACAGAAAGTTCTGTACTACTTCAGATCACTTATGAGTATTCTATGCTTGTTGGATTATGAAGTGTGGACTGTACAAATCTGCTGACCCAAAATATATAATTAGTTAAAATGCAGAGCTAGGCAGGAATGCAGACAGATCAATGAATAAAGCTCTTCCATCAGCTTATTTTCCATTTTGATTACTCTGGCAAACCCAAGGAAGTTTGGACACCAACTCCCAAGGGTTAGGGAAAGGTTAGCTTCTTGCTTCTGAAAACATTTATTTATATTACACAAGTGTAAGAAAAAATGTTTCAGTAACTCTTTTTCTCTAGAGGAAAAGCAAATACCACACAAACAGCACGCCATGTCTTGAACTAGGTCAACATTCTTCCATAGTCCTGGGAAAGAATTAGCCTTTAGCCATGACTTCCAGGGACAGATCTGGTTGGGAGGTCTAACAGGGATGTAGTTACTCTGCCAGAACAAAGAGCTGACAAGGAGAGGAGCTCTACTGGACCACATACTATAAACAAGGGAAGATTGGTCAGAAATGTGAAGGTCAGCCTTGCCTAATAATGAAGTGGTAGGGTTTACAATTTGGAGGGAAAAAGGAAAAGAAGGATCCCAACCCTGGACTTGAGGAAAAGAGACTTTTGCCTTTCATTGATCTGCTTGGAAGAATCTCATGGGATACAGTCCTGGAAAGCAGTGAGGTTTAAGGTTCACCTCCTCCAAAGTTAGGAACAGTTTATCCCAACTAGCAGAAAATCAAGCAAAGGTAGCATGAGGCCTGTGTAGATGAACAAGGAGTTCCAGATGTAACTCCTGTGTGAATGAACAAGGAGTTCCAGATGTTATTCAAACACGTGAACAAAGTCCATAAGAGGTGCAATCGGGGGAAAGTCACCAGGGAGGAGAATAAAGAAATTATATGAGCATGCAGGGATGGGGTTAGGAAAGCCCAAGCCCATCAGGGATTCAATCTATCAAGGACTGCAAAGGATAACAAGAAGGGCTTCTATGAGTGTATTAGCAGAAAAAGGGAGACCAGAAAGAATATGTGCACATTATTGAATAAAGCTGGCAACCTGGTGAGAGAAGACATGTTAAAGACCAAGGTATTTAATGCCTTTTTCACCTTCGTCTTCACTGGAGACCATTGGGAAAATCTGGGGCAAGAACAAGGAGGATTGAGTTAGGGATCATTGAAAAAGACATATCCCATCTTCAAGAATGTCCAGAAAGAGAATCAAGGGAACTACACACTGGTGGGGAGATGATGGAGCAAATAATCGTGGAAACCATTTCCAAATATCTTACAGACAGGAAGGTGACTGGGAGTATTCAACAAAGGGGGAATCATGTCTGACCAAGATGTTAACCTTCCATAGTGATGTGACTGGCTTGGTGGATGAGTGGAGATTCTCACTTATCTGCTTCTAGATGTTGTTTATCGTCATTTCAGTAATGCCTCTAGAAGTCTCTCATTCTTGCAGATAAGCTGATGAAGTACAGGCTAAATGAATGGATAGTGAGATGGGCTGAATGTCAGCAGAAGTTCTGGGGTCATGGTGTTGTGGTCAGTGACATGAAGTTCAGCTGGAGGTGGCTTAATAGTTGTCTACTCCAGGGGTCAATACTAGGGACAATATTGCATAACGTCTTCATTACTGAAATTGATGATCAGTAGAGTGCACTCTGCACTAGCTAGTAGATGATAAAAAGTGGCCAAAACACCAAGGGACCATGTTATTATTCAGAGGGACCTGGACTGAAGAAATGGCCCAGAGGAACCTCTAGAAGTTCAGCACCGGGAAATACCAAATCCTGCACTTAGGGAGGAATAATCCCATGTACCAGAAAGACTGGAGCCTGACCAGCTGGAAAGAAGAGAAGGACCTTACAGAGAAGCACCTGAGGATCCTGGTGTGTAGCAGGTTAAACATGAGCCAGCAATGTGTCCTTGTGATAAGAAAGCAGTATACTTGATTACATTATGAAGAGCATTATCAGCAGGTGATCCTTCCTTTCTACTCAGCACTGGTGAGATATATCTGGAATGCTGGGTAAAGTGCTGGGCTCCCCAGTATGAAAGAGACCATGAACACGGTACCTTATCAGTATGTACCAATATGTGATGGGGGAAGTAAAGAAGATGGGGCCAGACTTTTCTCAGTAGTGACAGAAAAAGGACAAGAGGCAATGGGCACAAACTGAAATAAAGCAAATTCAATTTAAACATAAGAAGAAACTTTTTCTAGTTATTTTAGGGGATTAAACACTGGAACAGGCTTTCCAGAGTTGTGGAGTCCTTGGAGATACTCAAACTGGACACAGTTCTGATTGATTAATCCATACCAGCTATTACCGTGTCATATTGCTGTGTAGCAAAGAGGTCAGAGCTGTGACGTGGAAGTGACCACTGTGAATACAGTTAATACATTTGCATGCATGATCACGGCAAACGAGTACCTTCCTTCATGCACCTAATTGTGCCTGCTGCACTAGTACAGCCAGCCTTCTGCATTCAGCCTGTTCTTCTAAATGCATCCATACGTGCAATCCAAATAAATGAGTGATGATTAAGTGTACAAAAATAACGAAGATTGGACAACATTGACTTTGTCCAGTCACCTGTAGAATTTAACACCTAAAGCACAAAGTTCTTCAGTAGAGGCACACTGGGGATGCCTAGAACTTGGAATGGTAAAACTTTCATTTTCATGCCACAGAGATGCTGTCGTCTGTCTCTCTACTAAGGTGTTTATATGAATAAGGCACCACACAGATATTAAAAAGTGTTTAAATATTATCCAACAGTATGTCACACTACATTAGCACTCACTGGAGTCTCTCATACCAAAGGCAAATGAGACATACTTTAAAGCTATAAAAGTAGTCCTGACAGACTGCTCTTAAAATACTTCACATTGCTTACAACAGAATGTGTATGAATATAGGATACCTAGCAGTCCTTGCTTTTTCTTGATTCTACTGCTTATAGCAATACTGGTAGAGACAGTTACTTTTACAAACTATATATATGTATTTAATCTAATAACAGTAGCTTTAAGGTATATAGCAAAAATTCTTTTTAACTAATTAAATATCCTTTGATACCAGAAACGTCCTCAACCACTATTACTGAAACAGAGCCGTGTAACACCTACCACTAATGTGTAATATTAATATATCATGAATAATGCATTCCCTTTCTCTGCTTCTTTGAGTAACTTTCTTTAATTGGGGCAGGTGGGAAAGTTCTGTTGGTTAGAGCTCAGGTGATATATGCAGAAGGCAAAATATGTAGGCTGGCAAAACCAGAAAGAATACTGTATAAAAATGTAGTTGTACGCTTGGTTTTATTTACTGCTGTAAAGGAAAAACACACAGGTTCTATTCGATTCCTTTGAGCACTGGCAAAAGATGATTTCTTAGCTAATTATGTATGAATGTGTTAGTGTGTACTGGGCAGATACAGTCAGATTGCCATAAATCTAAGTTTAGAACATTTTCAGATACTAAAAAAAATAAAAATAAGGACATTCAGACAAAGCCAAACTGCTCAGCCTTGAACTCTACAGGACAAAATGTAGCTCTCTGTCTCCTTGCAGTTTTTATTTCAATAGTTTTCTAGTACGTGTATTAAGACCTGAAAGTGATAAACACATGGACAAGAGGAAAGATGATGAACTTAGTGGTACGGTTTAGATGGTATAGATGTTAGACTGATGTTGTATTGGTTGTTAGCCTAGGTAAAGGTTGGACTTGATGATCTCTATGGTCCTTTCCAACCTTATTAATTCTGTGTGTAATTCTGTGTGTAAAGGTTTTATGCCCAGGAAGAGAAGATTTGGTCCAAATATAGCAGGTTTTGGTTTGGCTGATGTCTTTATTTTAGGAGCATACAATAGAGAACCCATGCTGCCTTTGATGGTGGGAGCATTGCAATATATTTTTTGCGCAAGAAGAGTATTCTTTGAACAGTATCTTTGGCAAACTTGATACAATGTCTGTGGGGAGGTTGAAGGGCTCTTAACTGAAGTATGGAAAGTAGACTTTTTTCTATGCCAGTTTTTGTTTCCTTGGAGAACAGATACGTTTTGGATAACATATGGAAAATTCCAACTCCCTTATGTGTAAGCTCACTTTCAGAAAACTGAGACGATATAGCTTAAACTGTATTGATTGAAATGTATATTTTACAAAACATGGATAATAATGTATTGAAATAATTATATACTGAGGGCTGTTTTTTTCCAATTACAGATTTATTTAGTCTTAACTTCCATGGTTTCTAGAGGTGCAGATTAATCAGTGCCAGGGAATGTTCCCAGGCCTGAAACTTGATCATCTAGCCCATTAAATTGTTAGAACTGTGTTAGTGATGGCTTTGGCCTGGGCAAACTATCACTCATCCAAAATAATTTCTGGGCATGGTTTGTAAATTAGCATGGGCCAAAGACCATTCCCAGTAAATAATTTGGACATTGCCATGTACACTCCAAGAGACTCTGAGAGAAGGACGTGAGCCTCACCATGCCATTTGGCCTGGGGAATACAGAACTGTCCTGGGCACACATAAAAGACAAATATAGATAAAATTGAGGAGTCCAAAACCAGACTAATGTTTTTTAGTGACTCATTAACTTGAAGGTTTTCATTTTCTGCTTTCTTCCTACAACATTTTTGTCGGTCCTTTTCATTTACACCATAGCTAGCAATGAATAGGAGAGGTATAGCTGCCAAGATTTTTCAGGTTTAATTCTGGAAGCAAACCGAAACATTACCCTTCTATGCCAGCTCAGCCTTGTGCCAATAGTTTGGTGTTCTGGAGATCATAACTCACTTCAGGATCAGGCTCTCTGCTAACTTTCTGAAAGCAAGCATGCAAATCTGAACAAACAGAAGTTATTAGCAACTAGCTTTTATGCTTTTCTGGAGGGCTAGATGGAGTATAGGTATCTGTGTTTGCCTCACACTGACTATCTGAGAGCACACGGCATATGGGAGCACAGAAACCTGAGAGCTTTCAGACCAAACAGAAAAGACTTTCATAAAAGAAGGTGCCAACATATTAGGAGCCTAGGAAAGCAGGTAGAATGGATGACTGTCTGGGGACAGCTGGTTGGATCCTACCCTGTACAAATAACGAGAGGAAATGCTACAGATCTTTTGTAATTCTTGTCTCTCTGATCAAGGGCTCTTTCTCAGTCTGAATGAGATGGTTGTCTCCTGAGGAAGGCTGCTAGGAGATCCCAGGGATTTATGGGAGTGATTAATTCAAACATCTTTGTGCTTCCACTCATAAACAAATGAAAAATGTAAATTTTTAAAAACATCATAAGCAGTTTCCATATTGGCTGTGACAAGATTGTTATTAAGGAACTTCTGAATCTAAGATCATAAATACTGCAGTGAGGGGAGATCAGCTTTAAAGAATAAAACATTTTATATTTTTGTTTGTTCCCCAGGCTTTCAACTTCCACGTAAAGCACATGATCATATCTTTCATAATCAGAAACAAGGGTGGATTTTTTTTGACAACTGTTTTGGGCTTTTACTCATTGGCAGTTAAACCTGCAACTCAGTTTTCAGTTTGCAATTTTTGGAGCAGAAATGGCTTTCAGAAAATAGTTTATCTTGCAGAATTTCACTATTATAAGAAAAGAGTAGAAATATTATCCTCCAAACTCTCCAAGTCTATACTTAAAATATTGAATCCTCATCAACTGCTGGAAAACAAACTAATTAAAATAAACACTTTAAACTGGCTAGTGTCCTACAGACCTGCATCTTCTCTTGTGTTGTTAAAGAACCTTTATCCTCCTGGCAGACTAACAGAATGCCTTACCCACAGTTCATGAGATGCTAAATTTTTGTACACATAATTTACATAGAGTTATTAAAATAGTACTCTTCATGTGCCTCATTGACACATTTCTGTAAGCAAGGATATTATTTTGATAACCTCTGTATTTCAGACAGAGCTGGAAAGAGGTGTGTCACTGCTTACTGCACTGCAGGATTCTCTGTGCAGAACAGAGCATGTGCTCCCACAGGAAAAGGTGTCCCCTTGGACAGGCCAGTGCCTTGGGGCTGCCCATCACCCCATGGGGCTCTGTGGGCTTGTCTCCTTTCAATGTCTGGGTCTGCTCTTAAGGGAGCACCAGGCATCAGCTCCTGGCCTTTGCCAGGACGTGCTCTTTCAGTCAGTGCCAGGGATGCTAAAGGGGCTGATACTTGAACCAGCCATTGCATTTTTATCTCTTTCATTCACTAGAAAATGCAAGCCCTGCAATAAGTTTGCTGTAAGAATTTGGCTGGCAGCTGTAGTTGCTACAAAGCCCCATGTTTA
The DNA here is from genome assembly GCA_013399895.1 of Serilophus lunatus. Taxonomy (NCBI): domain Eukaryota; kingdom Metazoa; phylum Chordata; class Aves; order Passeriformes; family Eurylaimidae; genus Serilophus; species Serilophus lunatus. The sequence continues at coordinate 348,939 of VXBA01001382.1, forward strand.
AAAAAACACTGTGACCTTGAAAAGAAGTCCAGATACTAGGAATTAAAGTCATGAACACTATGGAGAGGTGCCTGAAAGACAGAAATTGTAAAAAAAAAATAAAAATTAAAAAAATCTGAATTTTATTTGAAATTAAAGAACTTGGAAAATACATTTATGGGAAGAAAATTAGGGTTTGGCAGTGTTAAGTTTACAGTTGAACTTGATCATCTTTTAGAGGTCTTTTCCAACCTATGTAATTCTACCATTCTATGATAATTCCTACCTGCTTCATATTTTGACCATGCACCAAGACAGTCTTTTACCTCATAGCCACCAAGCTCATAATCAGTTTTTGAATTCAAGTGTGTCAGTTCAGTTTTACATCATAAAGTGGGCCTCCAAGTGTTCCCATTTCTGAATTTCAGCAATTATTCTCCACTGTGATACTAGCATTTGTTTCCTTATTTTTCTTTTGTTTTGTTCTCTTGATAGCATCACCTTGACTAACAACACAGAAGCTCCTGGGTGTGTATAGTGCCTGCTGGCTGGCATTTAGAAGCATGAGAACTAAAAATAAAAAAGAGCAAGCCATTTCTGGACTCCCACATTTCTGTGTCTGTGCAGCAGCTTAGCCCTGAGGTTATGCCACTGCCAAGGGCTGCAATGGACTGGACAACCAGGATCAGAATGTTTTCAATTTTTTTTGTGCTATTTTTTTCAAAATTCAGCCAATAATTAGCGAACTATATTAAGAAACTATAAGCCCTTGAATTAGGTTTTTTTCACATGTTCTTTTGACCTAAGCTGCAGACTTGGCTAGTGTGTGTTGATTCCATTTCTTCATGTATTGTCACTTCTTAAGAGTCAAAGATTCCCAAATGTACAGTTGAACAAACCCTTCAAAGTGATGTGGAGTGAGAGAGACAAGATGCTTCTGGCCATGCCATACTCCTGCTATAACTACACATTAGTGATCCCCTGGTGCAAATAATATGTTCTCAGTGTTGTTTAAACACTTAAGAGGCAGTTGTGACAGTATCTTCTTACATGCTTTGGGTGAGGTCATGTCATAAGAGCAGTGCTGACAGTTTCACTCTAGACTGCAGTCAGCACTTGCCCTTTCTTTGCTTCTACATATGCCTTGCATGAATTTAAGAGATAATCTTCTTCCAGAAATGCTGTGCTCCAGCCTACAGACCCTGCCTGTCTTGTCTGCTATGCTGAAATAACCCAACTTCAGTGTCAAAAATAGGAAATGCAGCTTGTGGGGCTTAAAAACTTTACTCTCATAAACTCTCAAAAACTTTACTTCACATTATGCTTTCCAGGGGCCCTTTTAAGGATTTGTATGTAATTTGAAAGACTAGATCCTACAGAATCCTCTTCTCCTAATGCTTGTGAGCAGTAAATATTCATTTCAGGTTTTTCAAACCATAAATACACCAAGTACCTGCATATTGTCATGGCTGAAAAATAAGCACACGTGGATCTGTCTCACTTTGTATTTTCTCACTGATTTTTATTTTATGTAAATATCTTGTAATGATAATCTCAGTCACACTTTCTTTTGTTGATGTTTGTGGTCTAGTAGTATTGCTATGGTCAGATGAAAAGCATCCAGATGCTGGAGCTGCCCCATCGCTACATGATGTGCACAAACAGATCATTTCTTGACATGTACTGCTCCCAGATGGATACAGATCTATTAGGAGAAGTCCTTTCCTTCAAATGACTTTTCGCCACACTCTCTATGGGATGAAGATGGAAGGAAAGGCCCATCAGCCTTCAAAGCAGATGAAATGCAGTGAAACCAGCAGAATAAACGGGAGCTGACTCCTCTGCACATCCCCAAGGAGGTTCAGTGGCCCCAGTGCCTTTAGCTGATGCAGGTGGAAGTGGTGGCAGGAAGAAAAGATGCGTGTGCAGAGCTGCTGGGTGACACTCTGCCTGTCATGCAGCAAACCTATATGGCATCAGAAGCAGCTACTCTGGCTGTGCTGGGGATGAGGGGCCATGCAAGGCCCAGTGAAGAAAACTATTCCTGTCGTAATACCTCAGACCTCTGGCAAATCCAAACCTAGCACTGGAATAGGTTTATTTTTCTTTAGACAAGTCCTACTAGATAATGCCTCTCAGGATGAGGCTGTAGACCTTCCCATGATACCTGCAACAGCTATTTTGTGTAGTTAAAAACTTAGAAGATTTACCATTGACTTTTACACAGGTTTCTAATGATGCAATTAGCTGATATTATTCAAGGTTGTAATTTTAGTTATTGCTTGATGCAATTAAGATATTTAATTGCTTATTACAGTTGATTACTTACATTGATTACATTACTTTGATTATAGGGTTTGTTACATAAACTGATTGCTCTAGCTTGATTATAATGATGTTGTGCCACGTGAGTAATTAACGTTTCCACAAGAATGCAAGAAATGTTTACTCTGTTTCTGTAATTCAAATACGCGTAAAACTCCTCCATCTCCTCCCTTTTTCCTTAATGCTATCAGAATATGTAAGAAATATATAAATCTTTAAGTATACTACTACAAGAAATGTCATTTTGCAAGACACTAGCCTTCAGACACCTGAAATACTGAATATCCTGCCAACTGAAATGTAGGAGAGTTTACTTTATAACACGATTTTGGATTTTTTTTTACGTTAAAGAGAAGGAATAGAGGCTGAACTAAATGCACCTAGTTAAGCAATATATATGTATTGAATATCTACATCTATAAATAAAATGCTGGAAGCTTAATCAATATTGCATTGTTGATTTTAATTTTCAGGGCATGGCACAACACATACCTATTATAATTTATGTAATAACAGCTTTACGTATGAAATTTTTATGTTAGATAATAAGCAGAAAACACAGAAAGCAGGCATTTATGCCCAGCAATTTGCCATTAAAGCTCCCTATCATGTCTGCAAAGGAAGACCCCCACCAACACACATGACAGTACCAGTAGAGGCCAGGCCGAGAGAGCTCACCCAAGTGGAAGGGGCTGCAGGATTAAGCTCCAAAATATGAGAGAGTAAAAAGTCCAGAAGAGAAGCCTCAGAAGGAACGGAAAGACATGAGTTATAAAAGTAAGATGGTCTAAACAATTAGTGAAATGGTTCATGCATACCCTGATACTCAGGTTAAAATTAGCTTTTCCCCACCTCCACTGGCTTGTCATTTTGAAGCTCATATGCATTTCAGAAGATCAGAGATGTTCAAATACATGGTGTTCAGTGCTGTAAAAGCAAAAAAGCCACTGGATATACTGGTGGCTGGGAATGTGGAAAGAACTGCACTGAGGCACACACACAAGAAAATTCTAGGCAGATTCAGTAAAAAAAAGAAATCTCTTAAAAATCTTATTGTCTTGGAATTTATCATACAAGACTAAAATATATTACAAGTGTGAATGTCCATAATTTATCAATGATGATGCAACACATTTTAATAAGTTCTTCATAGAGACATAAATAATCATCAATCAAAACTTTGTTGAATACCTGGGAACATACCTTCCATGGACATTATATGCAGCTGAATACTCGTTCACCCACAGAGAGAGATACATCGACACTATTATTCATACCAGTCATGGTATGAATTTTCTTCTTAAAAATGATGCAAATAAAACCTTTTGCTAGGGCAAATTGCAGCATACCTAAACACCTTTAATTTTTACTCTAGTAGAATTTAAGGACTTTTATGTGCTTTGCTAATTTAGATCCATGTGAATAAACATCACCATTTCCTTTTTGTTTTATTTCTCCACTGGTTTCTGCACTGGGCAACTCAAACCACTGTTTTTCCTTTGACAAATTATGAAAAAAATGCCAGGTATTTCTGCTGTAGTCTGAAGTCTGCAGGTGGTTACTTCCTCCCCCTCTATGTATCCTTGTAGAAGCTTTGAACAGAAACATCTGTTGTTAGTCTAGAAACATTTCTGAGAATAGGAAACAATAAAGGAAATCATCTTCTGCTGGCACTGCATCAGAGGGAAGTAGATTATGCTTTTCAGAGCAGACTGCAAGTCCTTTGTCCCAGTCCCCCACCTTTCTTAGGATTAAAGCGTAATTAACTTGCTTTGTATACTTTGCATAAATTCCATCATGGCCAGTGCTTTGTAAAGTAGCAAAGTAAAGACGGAAGCAAAGATGGAAGTAGACAGTAAATCTCCCCTGATCCAAGCTGCTATTCTACCTTGCTAAACATATTCCCTAGTCCCTGCCCTCCACCTGATTTTTGGATATATAGAAGCCATGCAGAGGCAAAAGACTATCTATATACAAATGCAGATTGTAATCTATGGAAACTAGAATACCAGTGTAATTTAAACTTGGAAGAAATCTTTCTTACTTTCTCACATCTCATATTATTTCTTGAAATAATAATATGATTGATAATATCACTAAAATGTGTAAAATTTCCCTCCATATCTCTTGAGTTAATTTACAACATACTCAGTGGAAAACATACCTATCTAAGTACATTGGGAGCAAAGCTAAAAGAAACTAATACAGTATTCAGAGCCAAAGAAATTGGAAGTGCCAAATTTGCTACTGCCTCAATGCACTAAAAATTCTGCCCTGTTGTACATTGACACTGTGCTCTCTGTGCAACAGGATTATACAATTAAATGGCAGTGGCATTTAACCATCAGCTTTCATATACTCAAATGCATGGGTCATTCCCTTAGCATTTTCTCACAGCACAAATTCTCAATTTAAAACAAAAAAATGGTCTTCCTCACTTCCTATTGCATGTAATTGTAGTTAGATATCTCTTACTGCATCTTCACAGAATTCTTCCCTCAAAGCTGCATTGTTGCAATTTGAACGACCAAAATTAAGACATTAATATTGAGAGTCCTCAATGTGGGCTGTTACATCTCAAAGAGGGAAACAAATGTTTATATCAGAGGCTAGGGGATGCTGGACCAATCCTTGGTTTTGCTAGCAGTGAAGGCATTTGATAGAAAAGCATAGATAGGAAAGGAAATGGGATTTTTTTTCCTTCTCATCAACAATGAATTGTTCTTTGGCATCTAAATGCAGTATGTGTGCTGCCTAATGGTTCAGAGATTTCTGTTTGGTTGGCACAGTACCAAGTACCTTCTGAGACCTTTTCCCTCAGAAGAACAAGTCACAGCAGGGAAGAAAAAAGGGATTTTAAAGAATTTGTAATTTGGCTAAACCTGAAAGGAATTTCAGGGGTGTAAAAAAAAAAGAGCTGAAAAACCAAGAGGCTTTGTCCCTGCCAGTGTGAGAGGCTCTGCAAACTGGAGGGGGAATCTTAAGAGCTTTTCCAACAAAAAAAAAGCGTTGCCATTATTTTTCTTACTGCAAAATACCTGGCAACCAAACTAATGCATACTACCGGCTCCTCTGTAATGTCAGTATATTCAGGCTGTATGCACTGTACTTACCTGTCTGCAAATAGAGGAATATCAGATTGCAGATTTATGGGTACAAAAACTCTGAAGCCCTTCCCTGCCTCTGTGTTCTAAACCAGAAAACATGAGCAAGATGACAGTTTTGCTGACAAGTCCTTGGATGCATTCAATATACTCATCATTAGGTTGTCTTACCTTTACTAAAACCACTATTCCTCACATACTGGATAACATATATTATTTTGGTTACGTTCATGTTAAAGATTGCATTTTCTCTGTTGATTTGAAGACTTGCAAACCTAGTTCAGAAATCATGATAAATAGTTTTCAGGTGGTTTTAATCTATGAACTCCTGAATATTTTCCAGCAGCAAACAGGTCCTGGTACCACACAGACACACCTGCTGACAAGAGGCAATTTCTACCTGACTATAAAAATAGTTCACTGGACCCTTCTTTCAAGACACTGCTCTAGAATGACTTTCTGAATAACAAAGGTGTCCTGGTTTGGACACAAGGGGGCGCTCCTGAGTGACGAGGGACATAATAGAAACACACCAACAAAAACAGTTTATTAACTATGGGCTAAAAAAATCAGGGAACCACTATACGAATGAAGTAGTGACAAAACAATGACCCAACAATAACACGCAAAAGGGAAAACCACTCTGCTGCTCCGGGCCGGCTGTTGGGCTGTGGAGCAAGGGGAAGGAAGGAAGGAAGGAAGGCTGCCACATGGACGGTGCTGGTCCCACTCTGGAGCTGCTGGAAAAAAATGATAGTGAAAGGAACCCCGAGGGACCCAAGGGGAAGAGATGCCACAGACTCGTGTTGCCGCTCAGTGGTTCCCTGCCAGCACTCAAGTTCCGATCACGCCGTGCTGCTGCCCACGCTGAAGGAGAGCTGCGATGACACTGCTGCTCGCGCCAAGGGAGAGAGCCAAAAAACGGAGCTGTGCCTCTGCCACACCACAAGGGAGCTGAAAAAGGGGAAGAATGTCTGTTCCTCCTGCTTTTATAGGGTGCCTGTTCTCAGGTTTTCTCATGGCACCCTTCCAGTGTGCGCTGCCTCTCCATTGGACAGCGGCACTGGGCGTCACCCCCTCTCCAAGACTTCACCACAAGGCAAACACGGCGGTGTTCCCACCAAAAACGCTCAAGGGCCAGCACTCGGCCACTGCCATCACCTCTCCGCTAGTGCCGGTCACCACCACTGCCCACGCCCGGCGGGGCTGTGGTGGCACTAGCGGGAGCTCATCGCGAGGCACCGGCCACTGCTGCCACTGTCATTCCAAGCGGCAGCGTGCTTGGCAGGGGCTGCAGCGACGGTGCTACTCCACCACCCCCCCAGGCCCCGGCCCGCAGTGGCGGGCAGCATGGGGGTGCCCACGGGTGCGGGGGTGGCTGAGGAGCAGCGGTAGTGGTGGCGTGAATGCAGCTGCTGAGCCCGAGCAAGCTGTGGGAGCGACGCGCCCTCCACAGCCACCAGAGCCCGGCAAGGAGCGAGCCTGGCCACCATCGGCGGTGGGAGTGGGTTGGCTCTGCCGCGGATCCTGCTGCACAGAGCTGGGGATCAGCTGTCTCACCTTGCTTCGCTCTCCCAGGAAAAGCAAAAAAATATTTTAAAAGACAACCGCGCCCCCCCCCCATCTAGCCCATAACAAAAGGTTAAATAATTTCATCCCAAGACATATGTGCCAAGTTCATAACTACTGGATAAACTTTACAAGAGAAGATCAAGATTGAAATATTTCAGTGGCAGAGAATTATCCATAACCTTGACAAGATCGTTTCCATAATTTGTTATTGTCAGAACCATGTCTGCTCCATGCTTGGAATCTGTTTAGCATTGACTTCAAATCACTGCACGCACTTAGTTTTTGTGCAAGAGATTAAAACCCTTATGCTATCAGGCAACCTTTGATTACAGATACCTTAGAGAGGCCAGATCAATTCCCCTCTCAACCTTTTCTTTGAAAAATGAATTAAATCAAACTTCTGAGTACTGTTTCTAAATTTCAAACTTTTCTTTTCTGAACTCCTTCCAAATCAATAAGGTCCATTGCAAAGCACCAGAAAATACTGGAGGTGGAGTCAGTAATCTAGCAATGGTCCCACAGGCTGTTCCTGTACTGTCAAATAAAAGCCAGAGATCAAATGCCACATGGTCCCACCACTTTGCTCACGCCAGCATAGCTTAGCATTACGTGTCTAGTTCAGATCTGGCTTCAAGATAGCTTGTAGGGGTAGTCTGAAACTGTTCTGTAATGCCACTATCTACTAGATTTCCTTGTTTCTTCTATTGTGAGGCTTTTTTGTACCTCTGACTAATTTATCTTTCACAGGACTGGGCACTCCTGAGGTGTAATGTACTCTAATGTACTTCACAGGGGAAATATATCTGAGTAACAGGAACAAAAATGATAGTACAACAGGCTTCAAGCCTTTTGGGCCTTCTAGGAAATACCTCCATGAGAAGTCCAAAGATGGGAAGAGGACTAACATCCTTGGTCATTGCACAAGCAACCCCTGGATGGTGCCACCAATTCTTGAGGGCATGCACACAGCACCTGCATCTTCTGCCTCAGACCTAGGGGAGCAGATGGGAACCTGCAGATTACTGCTGAGTGTCTCTGCCCAGGGTCCTGCTCTTATCACAGGAAACATCAGATCTTTGTTACATATAATGTATTTATAATGTAGTTATTTGTTCACTGGATAGGGGCTGCCAACTTGATATTACTTAATACAGCAGCTTTGGAGCACTACTGACCAGAACACAATTTCCATCAGCATTCTCCAGATTAAAGACTCCATTTTGCTATTGCCTTGTCTTTATGCTTTCCAGAAACTGAGTTTACATAATGCTGGTCTTATTAAACAGCATTTTGACTTAACATAGATAAAGAGAAGGCAAACATCTCAAGTTTAATTTCAAAACCCCCAAATCAGTAGGTAATCACCCAGCTGATATACTTCAGAAGTCCACAAGCCACTCTCAAACCGTGTGGATAAAAATCCCAAGCTAGAAGTGTGTCAGTGCTCTCCAGTTCAGCTACGGGTTCATTTCAGGGCTTATATGTTAATATGTTCTACTTTAATAATTTCTTAAGCCACCACTATCAAGAAGAAAAAATTAGATCAGCTGAAAATGAAATTATATCAATGTTACACAGTAGTGGCTTTGCAGAAGAGGAGAGGAATCCAAGGGACAGCTTAACACTGCCTGGTTTTGTGTGCATTTTAGATTTCATGATAGACCAGCAACTCTGCTTTATACACCAGCTTTTCTTTATATCTCTGACAGCCATGAGTTGTGGTAACTTCAGTCACTAATGTAAAGCTAGAACATAAAGTCAGAAAATGGGCAAAATGGAAGGCCACAATTGGAGTCTGACTTTTTTCTGATCCAATTCTTGCACATCCGAAGTGCTCAGAGGAGCTTGTAAGAATCTGCTATTGAAAGTCAGACTAAGGTGTTGTCTATGCTTTCTGGCAGGATGAGATCTGAATCTTTGCCTGAAGTGAGTGATTTCATGCCTAAGGCACCTCTGTAATACATGCAGTCACATTGTGTCAGCTAGACAAGATCACTTATCATGCCTATATACTATGTATGAATTCAAAGTCACTCCAATGCATTTTTACCCAAGAAGCACTACAGTTGGGATCTAGTCTCCTTCAGAATAACTCCTGTTTGCATAATTATCCTCCATCACAATAAGCACCTGCTACGAGGGGTGGGACAGAGGGTGGAGTGGAGTAGAAACACCGTGGCCTCCCTGCATTGAAATCCCTGCAGAGAGGGGAACATCATGGTACTTTGTAGTTCATAAGACTGTACAGTACCTGTCAAGCAAGGGAGACAGATGAACATGTTCTGCAGCTGAGCCAACAACTATGTCAAAGTCCCTCTCCTCAGATACCAAGAAACAACAATCTCCATTAAATACGTGAAGCAAGGCAAGAGAATTTTACACCAATCAGGGATAAAAGTACTGAAGAGTGACTGAAGTCACTCAAGCTCCACCTAAACCTAAACAGGTAGTATAAAAGTAATTTGAGAATAGGGGGAAAATTGAGAAAGACTCCACTGCAACTACTGAGATCAGGCGATGGGCTGAGCTGGTCTTCCCCACTGCAGACGCCTTTCGGGGAAGAAACATATTCCATGCACACTAAATGCTGTTATTAGGATTAGAGCTTATGCTTGCTTTGTAGTGCAGTACATTGCTACAAACACATTTTTTGCAGTCAGATACTATCACTGATGATCTACGAACCTTATTAACCTGTCACAATTTGTATTAATAAAGGCTGTTATTCTGTAAACCGTTAGAGTGAGTCCTTTAAGGTCCTAGCAGTTCCAGGCATTGGGAAGACTCGCTGAGGGGTCTCCGCACTGTTGGCTCAACCACTCTGATGAGGGCAGTCAAATCACCCTCCAGTCTTGCAAATCTGTTGGCAAAGAGTCCCCTTCTGGATGCTGAGAGACTGGTCGGAAGGGTTTCGGCTTCCCTGGGACACTGACAGACAAGTAAATTATTAAGGGTTTAGAAAATCTCCCCCAGTGTTAGTGTTGGGTAAACTCCCTGCTTTTCACATTACTAAGGTGTTTTTGCAAAAGAGATGGCCAACCACATACTGGGCTGAATTAGCAAACTGTCACCAATATGGTGGAGGAAGTGATTACTCCATGCAGGACCATGGAAGTGATCCTTCCCCTGTACTCTGCACTGGTGAGGCCACACCTCATGTATTGTGTCCAGTTCTGAGCATCTCAATTCAGGACGGACAGTAAGGTACTGTATCATGTCCACAGAAGAGCAACAAAGCTAGTGAAGGGTCTAGAACACAAGCCCTAAAAGAAGCAGCTGAGGGAGCTGGGGTTGCTTAGCCTGAAGAAGAAAAGGCTCAGGGCACACCCTGTTGCCCTCTACAACTACTTGAAAGGAGGTTGTAGCCACGTGGGGGTCAGACTCTTCTCCCAGGCAACCAGTGACAGGACATAAGGACATACTCTTAAACTGCACCAGGGGAGATTTAGGTTAGATATTAGGAAGAAATCTTTCACAGAAAGGGTGATTAGACATTGGAATGGGCTGCCCAAGGAAGTGGTGGAGACACTGTCCCAGGAGGTGTGACCAGATGTGGCACCGAGTGCCAAGGTTTAATTGACAGTAGGGTGTCAAGTAGACAGTAGGGTGGTATTCAGTGATAGCTTGCACTTGGTCATCTCAAAGCTTTTTTCCTACCTAATTAATTATGTGATTCTGGGTTGAAGGAATTGGGCTTGTTCAGTGAGAAGAAAGGAAAGTTTAGGGGTATATTTATTGCTGTCTGTGAATTCCACTCAATATGATCAAAAGGCAGTTCTTATAATCAAGCAGAGAGGACTTCTCCTGCCTAAGTCCTATGATGGCCAGTTTTAAAGGCCTAAGGATTAAGGGCCTGTGTCACAGGCCAAAGGATTAGCCTGAGAGGTTCTGTCTTTGACAGCAAGCTGAACAGCAGTGTGAGGAATAAACAGCTTGAGAAAGAACCCTGAAGGAACACCTGCAGTGAAGAAGAAAACGCTCAGGAGCGCAATTGGATAATAACAACTAGAGTTTCTCACAAGACTAAAACTCTCTCAAAATGCACCAGGGTTTTTCACACAGTAACTTAGAGCCTCACACAATAACTTAGAGCTTTCCACATAACAAGTTCTTCTCTCATAATAAACCAAGTCTCTCTCATAATAAGCGAGTCTTCTCATAAAGAAGTTTAGGACCCTTTCTCATAACAAGTCAGTTCCTTTCTCAAAACAAGTTTCAGTTTTCCTCAAAATAAGATAGAGTTTTCTCAAAATAAGATGGCTTCATGTTTAGTCTTAGCCAATGAAATCCTTAAAAACAACTATGTTCACCAATAGAATTGTAACACACTGTATTCTAAAATGTGTAAAAACCTTGAGATTTCTCATTAAAATGTCTTCCTGCATGAAAACCAAAGTCTGTGTTGTTACTCTCTGCTGATGCAACAGCGACAAAGTCCTTAGTTTCTCCTGGAACTTTCAGTCTGAGTCTCGTTATATTCCATACTTCAGGAAAATGTGACTGACTATGTGTCAGTACCAATGTTCCATGATTCTTAGCTGTGCATGTGAAAAGAGGACACAAAGCATTTGTCTCCACAGCTTAAAATACCTGCCCTTGCTTTTGCTACCTATTGTTTTCCTAACCTTCTCAGGAAACTCTTGCAGGTTATTTCATTACTTCATAAAAGGATTTCTTGCTGCTGGCTATTTTAGGTTCTTCCTGGAGGGTAACTGCAAAGCTAGGGATCATGTGGCAATGGTCAAGACTTGCAGAAATGTCTTAGGCACTGCAGAGAATGTGTATGTGAGGTAGGACAGGGGATCTTCCTGTGTGATGAGAGGAGGCTGTTGAATGATCTCTGTTAGCACAACTGGGCTCTTCTCATTTGCTAAATAACAAAATGTGTCAAGCAAACACAAATGAACATAACGAATTCCTGTGATCGTCATATTTTTCTGAAACGACATCACTGCACATTAATTTCAGCATTGATTTACTTCACTTGATTCTGGCTTTTTTTTTCAAAGTGAATTATATCTGCATTACTTTTAAAATAAGCTACTGCTATTTTACATCAAGCTATTTTTTCTTCAATGTTCTTAATTTTATAAGTGGTGTGTTCCAGAGCTTTCTGTCAAGCAAAGTGCACCTTAAATAACTTAAGTATCTCTTTTCTGAAATATATTCCTTTTCTGGAAGAATTTTTGTCAATTTTATGCCTTCTTGGAAAGAAAATATAACAAAGAAAGTATTTTATTATTCTGTTTGCTGTTTTACAAGTGCAGGAGAAAATGTGCAAGAATAGTCTCCTTTCTATAGCAGGCATACACTAAGAAAAATCTATGATTATGTGATTTGTTCCCTTCACATCCTTCCCAGCTCAAATGAAACTAAAAATAAAATGAAAAACAGGACACGTTTCTTACTCCAATCTGATGTGAAGGATGTTGTATTTGTCATAGGTCTGAGGACTGTTTGGCTTCAGCTAGCACTTCTCTTCCCAGGAGAAAAGGGAGCTGGATCCTTGGTATCAACAACCTCATACTGGAGACAGATTAGTCAATGCTACTCTATTTCTCCTTACAATAAGTTTATGGCATTAGTGTAGACTGAGGCACATTTTCTGACATGCTGAGAGTTTGTCTTTTCCCTGACTGGAGGACAGTTTAGTCCAATTCTCCAGCAGTTACCCCAAAAGGCAGTGGCCAAAGTGGCAACAGCACCACAAAGGTCTGAAAATGGCTGGTACCAACATGTATGGAATGGATCGAATGTCATGTTGCTGCTCTTCCTATAGGAAATAAACTGTGTTGCAAAGAGGATGTAACACAGTGACACCATAGTCTGCAATGCTCCCTTTCTTCTGATAAGGCCCCACCCTTACTGTAAGTTAATTTGGGAGCATACTTACACTACCACTCCTATAGATTTTCCCACTGTGTTAGAGAAACTAGATGATGTACAGCTTTATTTCATCTGCAAAGTTCCTTCCTTTATTAAACAGAGAAGAATGAGATTGAGTGTATGTTGATATGCAAATTAGTTTTTCAACAAGTGGTACTACTAAGTATTTCTTTGTTTTGTAATATGTGAAGGAGACCAGAAGAGACAGATGTGACAACCAAAACTCAGCCCAAATGTAAACAGCTGGAAACTAATTTCCATGAAGCCTGTCATGACATGACCAAAGCAGGTTCATGTCATTGGGTTGCACATCTCCAGCACTCTGAAGAATGTATTGTGACCAGCCCCTTCCAGCCTCCAGCTCTGCACAGGTGATGCAATCATACCCCGCCATTGACATAACCAGATACAGAACTGCACTCCAGAGTGTAAGATGTCTTTTTCTTGGGCGAGTTCAATAATTTTGTGTCTTGGTGGTCTCCTACAACTTTCTGATCCCCTTTCTTCTGAGAGAGCACTAGAATGAATTGAATCACTTCTAATTCATAAAGATGCATCAAGGGCATGCCATGACAGCAAGCAACGTCATGCAGCTCATTATACTACAATACAGAGAAGGTAAATATAAACACCAGGTATTGTGTATGAAACACTGTTTCTTCAGATATAAGGCTATAATAATATTCTAATATGATATTGTTGTTTGATTTAGATAGGAAGCAGCATCATTTCTAGAATAGCTTAGTAACATATGTGAAAGGAACTTAGAGCCAAGAGAGTGCAAACTGATAAAGGGAACACCTATAAAGCTGTGTCTGAGACTGGGCACACACTGTCCTCTGACACAGTAACTCACCTCAGAGAAGGTGACACTGTGCTTAACCTCAGCAGTGCGGGGTTGTGGCTGCACTGCAGTTTTGAGGTGTAAGACTGCACAATTGCCACCTGAACACTTCATAATGATCATATCATATCAGGACAAAAATAAGCCTGGTTTCTGAGAAATTACAGAATCATCAAGGTTTGAGGAAACCTTCAAGATCGTCTAGTCCAACCATCAACCCAGCACCATCATAATCACCACTAAACCACATTCTCAAGTGCTACATCCAGACACCTCTGGAGCACTTTAAGAAACGGTGACTCCATCATCACCCCGGGCAACTTATTCTAATGCTTCACCATCCTTTCAGTGAAAGTCATTTCTCTAATAATCAATCTGAATATCCCCTGGCATAACTTAAGGCCATTTCCTCTTGAACTTTCACTTGGTACATGGCAGAAGACACAGACCACCATCTTACTACAACCTCCTTTCATTTAGTTGTAGAGGACAATAAGCCTCCTCTTCTCCAGCCTGCAAAAGCTGAGTTCCCTCAGCTGCTCTGGGACAGATCCAATATTTGAATAAGTTGCAGTTGTTTTCCAGGGAACACCCACTGAATTTTCAGAAGCATCAGGAATATGCTTTCCTCCTCTTTTAAGCAGCTCTCATGGAAAGGTTCCCTGAGCTTACACTAACCAGAGACTGAGTTATACCAGGTGTCATCCAGAGTAACAACAAATCCAAGTAAAAGCAGGTCATCTCAACAGCATGCAGGCTCTGTGTTTGGGGTGGGGGGTTTCGGGTCTCAGGGGTTTTGGGGTGTTTTGTGGGGAGGGAAGGGTGTTTGGATTGTTTGCTTGTTGCCCTGTTTGTAAAACCATTTTTTTTAGAAACCTGAAGGAAAGACTGAGATTGCAGTGTCTGCAAAACAGTGGGGCTCTCCCCCATTCCCCCACCACCTGGTTTCACATGGGGAACGGCAGTGGAGGTCCCACGGGAACAGAGCCGTCACTCCCAGAGCGGTGGGGCTCTCCTCCGGGGGCTCTCCCTGCCCTCTCGCCGCCCAGGTTGCACGATGGGGTGGCGGTGGAGGGACGGAAGCAGGGCCAGCGCACCTGTGGTTGAGAGGCCACTCGGTGTGGCGGGTGCGGAGCCGAGGGCGCAAAGCCGCTTCTGCCATTTCACCGCTTTTCCCGGCAGTGCTGGTGGCTGCAGCAGCTCCCGGCTCCCAGCTCCCAGCAGTGGAGAGACACACTGAACGGAACTGGCGCTCTGGTACACACACCTGCGGCACTGAGTAAAGGGAGCTCGTGTTCTGCTGCGGAGCAATGCGGCGACATACCGTGATCGCTGACGCTGGCAGCGTTCCCTTCTTCTGGTGCGAACCCCTCTTCCCAGCGGCCACATAGGGAGAGCTTCCGGGCGGCGTCGGTGGTGAGGAGGCAGCACCGTGCGGGCAGGGAGCAGTGCCCAATCCTGCCCGGCGCCTCTTCACTGGTGGCGGTGGCTCCCAGCTCATAGGCGGAGATGCACTGGTGGCGCTGGAACCCCGCACACCTGCCAAAGGCTGTGGCTGCCCCCCCCAGCCCCGTGGAGCAGTCTGTGGACAGCGCTGCCAATCCTCAGCTTTCTGGGATGGCGGCAGTGCCTCCCCGCTGGTTGACACGGTGCGCAGCTGCACTCACTGCCCTCCCTGGCCCGTGGGTGGCTCCTGTGGTCCCGCTGGCCCGAGGATCCCTCCTGCAGGGTCCTTAGGGCAGCGGCGGGTGCCCTGTGCTGGCCCTGTGCTGGCAATGATCGCGCAGTGACGGCAGCCGCTCTGGATAGCCAGGAGTTGCGCTGATGCCTTGGGGATCCCTCCTGGGGGTCCCTGCAGGCGGCGAGTGCACCGAGGGCAGTGCCGGTGGCACCATGACCAGCAGTGGCTGCCGGACTCCGGGCCTCGAGCACATGACAGGACTGATGACGTTCCCAGGCCCTGGCCACGTGGTTTTCGGTGGGAACCACCATTTTGCCTGGAGTGAAGATCCCGAAAGACAGACGGAGCCCAACGTCGTCGGCCAATCAGAGGACAGCCTGGCTGGGAAGAAGACACCCGATTCCCACGGGACTTCCAGGGCATAAAAGGNACTGGGCACACACTGTCCTCTGACACAGTAACTCACCTCAGAGAAGGTGACACTGTGCTTAACCTCAGCAGTGCGGGGTTGTGGCTGCACTGCAGTTTTGAGGTGTAAGACTGCACAATTGCCACCTGAACACTTCATAATGATCATATCATATCAGGACAAAAATAAGCCTGGTTTCTGAGAAATTACAGAATCATCAAGGTTTGAGGAAACCTTCAAGATCGTCTAGTCCAACCATCAACCCAGCACCATCATAATCACCACTAAACCACATTCTCAAGTGCTACATCCAGACACCTCTGGAGCACTTTAAGAAACGGTGACTCCATCATCACCCCGGGCAACTTATTCTAATGCTTCACCATCCTTTCAGTGAAAGTCATTTCTCTAATAATCAATCTGAATATCCCCTGGCATAACTTAAGGCCATTTCCTCTTGAACTTTCACTTGGTACATGGCAGAAGACACAGACCACCATCTTACTACAACCTCCTTTCATTTAGTTGTAGAGGACAATAAGCCTCCTCTTCTCCAGCCTGCAAAAGCTGAGTTCCCTCAGCTGCTCTGGGACAGATCCAATATTTGAATAAGTTGCAGTTGTTTTCCAGGGAACACCCACTGAATTTTCAGAAGCATCAGGAATATGCTTTCCTCCTCTTTTAAGCAGCTCTCATGGAAAGGTTCCCTGAGCTTACACTAACCAGAGACTGAGTTATACCAGGTGTCATCCAGAGTAACAACAAATCCAAGTAAAAGCAGGTCATCTCAACAGCATGCAGGCTCTGTGTTTGGGGTGGGGGGTTTCGGGTCTCAGGGGTTTTGGGGTGTTTTGTGGGGAGGGAAGGGTGTTTGGATTGTTTGCTTGTTGCCCTGTTTGTAAAACCATTTTTTTTAGAAACCTGAAGGAAAGACTGAGATTGCAGTGTCTGCAAAACAGTGGGGCTCTCCCCCATTCCCCCACCACCTGGTTTCACATGGGGAACGGCAGTGGAGGTCCCACGGGAACAGAGCCGTCACTCCCAGAGCGGTGGGGCTCTCCTCCGGGGGCTCTCCCTGCCCTCTCGCCGCCCAGGTTGCACGATGGGGTGGCGGTGGAGGGACGGAAGCAGGGCCAGCGCCCCTGTGGGTGAGAGGCCACTCGGTGTGGCGGGTGCGGAGCCGAGGGCGCAAAGCCGCTTCTGCCATTTCACCGCTTTTCCCGGCAGTGCTGGTGGCTGCAGCAGCTCCCGGCTCCCAGCTCCCAGCAGTGGAGAGACACACTGAACGGAACTGGCGCTCTGGTACACACACCTGCGGCACTGAGTAAAGGGAGCTCGTGTTCTGCTGCGGAGCAATGCGGCGACATACCGTGATCGCTGACGCTGGCAGTGTTCCCTTCTTCTGGTGCGAACCCCTCTTCCCAGCGGCCACATAGGGAGAGCTTCCGGGCGGCGTCGGTGGTGAGGAGGCAGCACCGTGCGGGCAGGGAGCAGGGCCCAATCCTGCCCGGCGCCTCTTCACTGNCCGGCCCGGGCCCTCTTCACTGGTGGCGGTGGCTCCCAGCTCATAGGCGGAGATGCACTGGTGGCGCTGGAACCCCGCACACCTGCCAAAGGCTGTGGCTGCCCCCCCCAGCCCCGTGGAGCAGTCTGTGGACAGCGCTGCCAATCCTCAGCTTTCTGGGATGGCGGCAGTGCCTCCCCGCTGGTTGACACGGTGCGCAGCTGCACTCACTGCCCTCCCTGGCCCGTGGGTGGCTCCTGTGGTCCCGCTGGCCCGAGGATCCCTCCTGCAGGGTCCTTAGGGCAGCGGCGGGTGCCCTGTGCTGGCCCTGTGCTGGCAATGATCGCGCAGTGACGGCAGCCGCTCTGGATAGCCAGGAGTTGCGCTGATGCCTTGGGGATCCCTCCTGGGGGTCCCTGCAGGCGGCGAGTGCACCGAGGGCAGTGCCGGTGGCACCATGACCAGCAGTGGCTGCCGGACTCCGGGCCTCGAGCACATGACAGGACTGATGACGTTCCCAGGCCCTGGCCACGTGGTTTTCGGTGGGAACCACCATTTTGCCTGGAGTGAAGATCCCGAAAGACAGACGGAGCCCAACGTCGTCGGCCAATCAGAGGACAGCCTGGCTGGGAAGAAGACACCCGATTCCCACGGGACTTCCAGGGCATAAAAGGTGCGAACATGGAAGTTCTCTCCCTCTTCAGCTTTCCCTTGAGCTGAGAGCATCATGGCCCCTCTCCTCCCACTTCCCAGACTGCGTGGCTGGCTTCCACCCACCTTCATCAGGACAGGCAGCAGCAGGGGGCCATCAGAGCCAAGCCAGCCAAATCGCAAGTGATAGCTTCCCCATGGGTGTCGCTGGGGGGGGGTGTGTGGGGGGTGTTTTTCACCATTTTTGTCTTGCAGGAGGCTCTGAGGGCTGGGAGTGTACCATCAGAGGCAGCTTTCCTTCCTTCACCTGCTTCTCGGCCAGCCAGCTGGCTTTGAGGAGCAGTTTGTATGGTTTTTTTGCGTGACATTGTCGTATGTTCTAGTGTGTATTTTGTCTTGGGATTCCATAAGGTTTCTGGTCGAGCCCTAGCCAATAAATCTGTTAGTTGCTTTGGATCTGTTCAGTCTTTTGCCACTTTTGTACAGCCCTAGAGAAATAGTGGTCCAAACCACCACACTCTGTACAGCACAAAGCATGATTGCGATTCAGAGCACATATCCATGCTCACATTGCACACCTCATTCGTGTGTACCAATGGATGTCTCCTTCTCTGTGCAATGCATATGAGGTTCTGAAATTCATATTTGGTTTAAAACCTTCTTCAGTAATAGTAAAAAAGAAATCAGTGTATAACTTAATGCTCCAAGTGATCCAAACCCTAATTATTCTGATTATTTGCTAGCAGAAATCCAAGTAGTGTTCTACTGATGCCAGTGGAGTTGTGCTGCCCCTCAATGAACATAAGCAGAAGATGAACAGCGCCATGGTATATCATAGCAGCGAGGGGGTCATACACCATCATACTTACCATATTCTATAGCACACTACATCTAACCTCTGATGTCCCCTAACACAAATGACTACTTATTTACAGATGATCTTGGAAATCAAAGGTCAATTAAAAGCATGGATTTAGGTGGATTTTAGGTATTCTATCACAAATGATAGAATAGCCAGCAGCAGATTTCTAACATGCAAACTAGCAAAGGTTCCAGATCCTTACCATACCCACAGATCCTTTGCACAATAGAAAACAAATGCTGGTGGTTCAAGTGTTCTCCTTTTTCTAAGGAGATATGCCTTTTTGCATGCCTTTCATTGCATCATTTCGTATCACCTCTGTACTTGGAACCTCCAAAAAGAACGATCAAAACCCCTAATAGACTACTAGATATAAACCAAAAGAAAATGGTTTTCTGCTAGAAATTACATAAGTAATCAAAAATGAAAGATGACAAAATCACAGTACTTACTATGTGTCGCGCTGCAAACACTCCGTCAACTATTGCACAACAAAATGCTGCTACCACACCAAAGCTGATAAACACAATGGAGGCTACCAACTGAGAAGAGAAAAACAGTTTGAGTAACATTGTCAATATAATTCTTTAAGTAAAACAATAACACCAGTTTTTCTAGTATTCTTAAGTGACAGTTCTCCCTGCAGTAATTCACTTTAGATCAGTGTGCCAGGATGACAGTCATGCATTAGTAAAAAGGTAGAAATCCTTGATGCTGATTTGACAGATCATTAAGTCTACTAAAAAAGCTTAAATCTTTCAAGAGAAAATTAGGTCATTTGTAGGAGTTATTAAATTCAATGGTGATTTCTTCCAAATCAATTTATTTAATAAAACAGCAGTGGTTCCAGAAGAAGCATGGCAAAAAGTCATGTTCCTGTTGGCTCACATAAATCTTCTGACATTTACTACAATGGTAGTAATTCACACCGACAGAAAAAGACATTGTAGAAAGTTAATAACTAGCGTGTGAACTACCAGAAATCCTTTATCATCCCAAATATCTTATGACAGCTTATGCCACAACTAAATAAGAGACTCATAGGACTAGTACCTCTGGAAGGGTTGGGGAGTGCTGCTTTGGCTCCTACCCCTGTTAGGGCTCCCAGCCTGCCCCTCAGTCTCAAAGTGGGCACCGCAGAGCCCAGTGCATGTCCCAGATGCAGCACAGAAACAACACTGCCTTTATTAGTGCACTAGACATAGCTTCAAACATCATTCTACCTCCCAAGCTGCTTCATTCATTAAGCATTATTAATTTTTTTACCAAAAGGACGGCAGATAGTGCAATGCTAGAGTACAGCTCTAGCAGAAGCCGTGGCGGTACAGAGGGCTGGGTAGAAAAGGCAGGTTGGGCATGCTGAGTCCCTTGTCTGCTGTGCTTAAAAGCAAATGCAAGGCTAGCACAATCCCAGATATGGCACGCTTACTGTCCAAGTCACTCAGAATACAGCAGTAGGACTTGAAAAGAATGTTGTATGCATCTCTATCAGAGATCAGTCAATGTGTTGTTAGCACATGCTTCTGAAATGACATTGGCTTGTTTTGAGGTCGGGTCTGAAGGGTGTGGTGCTGGAAGCAAGGTGAGATGGGAGTTCTGAAAGACAAACTGTACACTTGGCAAGGTGCTCCCCTTGGGCTTCTTAGCCACAATGCCATCAGGTGAAGGAAAGATGCTGTCACTCCCTCCTCTCTCCGATTAAAGAGTTTTGTGATTTTGAGGACTCTGCACCCTGAGTTTGGATAAGCGGGTACCTGCAGGGTAAAAGATGAACCTAACGTGCACTCCCTGGCTACTCTTCTAATGTAGGGTAATGTACATCTCTCACATCTCAGGCATTTCTCACACAAAGTCACAAACTCTTCGGAAGATCTTGTGTGCTAAGTTAGTTTTAACTTACAAGAGTATTAAGTTATAGTCAATAACTGCAACAAATTAAAAAATTTCCTTGAAAACTGACAGAATGGCACCCTTAACTGATAGAGCACACGGACAAGGCATTCAGTTAAGAACGTGGAACATTTTTCTTACTTAGTAGTCATTAATTACTCCTTCACAACATGCAGTCCTGAAATGCCCAGGTATAGATTGCCAACATTACATCCATATAGTACATATATCCCTTTCGCTTATACGAAATCTGTATCTGCATTACCTAAAGGCTGTTTTAACAAGTATAAAATCCGTAACGCACCACAAACACACTTGAAAAGCAGACTCATTAGCTTATGTTAGGTTAAGAACAGTACAATGTCAAGTGTTACCAGGAAACATAGCACTGGTGACTTCCTCAAAAAAAATTATATTGGGCAAGTAAGAAATTACAGCCATGTGATACCACAGCATTGGTCACATAGGTCCAAGCAGTATCAGCCACTTGGAAATGAAAGGTCTTGGTGAATTGGAAAAAAGTACACCTTAAAAGTAGAAGAATCACAATGCTTTCTGATATACTCTTTCGGTCTCTCATTAGCTCATGTCTCATGCAATCAGAGGTCATTCACAGGGATCCCTGCTAAAGGGATTGCTGTGGAATTGAAATTCTCATTATGGGGAGAAAAGAGGCACATAAAAGT
Source organism: Serilophus lunatus (assembly GCA_013399895.1). Classification (NCBI taxonomy): domain Eukaryota; kingdom Metazoa; phylum Chordata; class Aves; order Passeriformes; family Eurylaimidae; genus Serilophus; species Serilophus lunatus. The sequence continues at coordinate 370,332 of VXBA01001382.1, forward strand.
GGCTGAGGCAGATGGCACTGCCTTACCTTGGGAACTTGCTACATTCTTTCTGCAGCCAGCTTCATCCTGCTGAAACTCTAGAAAGCTGTTTTGGCTGCATCACCCTCCGGCCTTCATTCTCCCATGGCTCTCCAACGTAGTAGGCCATATCTCATGAATTTGGTTGTCTAAATATCTTGGCATGCAATTCACAAGATCAAGAAGGCTGTGGGCTCCTATCACTGCAGACCAGTGGGCTGTGCTGCCCTGTGGCAGCTGCATTGGTTACAGATCCTGATCTCTTTATTTGAAAAAACAGCAGTGTTTAAAAGTGCTGATTAAGTCATTATTGTCTGATATCTCTATCTTGTTTTTCAAGTCATAGCAGTCAATCAAATAATTAGTGGGCTTAGCCAGGTGTTTCCAAACCGCCTGAGCTGAAGATGAATTTACTGGAAGCTGACCTCAAGGCGGCTTTTCATTTCACACATGAGCAACTTATTGATGATCTACAATTCTCAAACCAACATTTTCCACTCATTGAAATAGATTAAATCACCTCATCAGTATGCTGGCTTCCAGTTTCACCATATAGCTATAGGAGACTACAAGTGCATGGTACATTTTAGGATAGACAAGAGCTGTGGAGGTGGCTTTGCACTCCTCAGTGATGTTTGGCTTCATCTACCCATTCAAGGAGTTGCATGCCAGTCAAAGATTGTCAGCCAGAGTCTGCTGTTCTTATCCATGTCTACACTGAGGAGTCCTTTTGAAATCAAGAACATTTCTTGACTGAAGTAATGCCAAAGTGGCAAAATGAGACACTGAAAGGTTCTTATGACTTAAATTGCCTTATATATGTATTCAAGTGATAAAAGAAGTAATAATACAAGAATACTACCATAAAAATATTTAAAATGAAATTACAGATTTATGTTCTCATTCAAATCTCTCACAGCTTATTGAGAATCTGAGAAACATATAAAAAAGTCTAAAATTAATTACTTCTAAAAATTGCGGCCAAGACAGCCAAATGAAGAGCTATTGTAAATTCAGAGGGTATTTTTCCTGAATAGTGAGTGATTGCTAAAGTTGTGAGTTCACAAGCCCAGCACTGTCTAGAAAGAAAAGCAGTGCAGTCCATTCAAACATAGAAAATGCTCATTGACAGGTAAAAGAAATACCAGGTAAAAAAGAAATCTTCATATCATCACATCATCTCAGTAGTAACACTGAATAATGAATAGTTTTCCTGACAAAACCTTCTGCTATTAAAAATGGAGATAACATGATGTGATGACATGAAGTTGTTTTTTTTAATTCAAGAAACAGTTTTGCTCTTGTTGTTCCATTGCATCCAGGCTTCTCTACAGCTGGTGCCATCAGAAAATGTTTACTCCTGGTTCTGGTATGGAATACAGTAATTTGATTATTTACAAGGGAGGAATAAAACCAGTTGTTAAACACTGAAAGCTGTACTGTGTGGGCCTAACAATCAAACCCAAAAGCCAGCTGTTTAACAGAGGTGTTTTAGCAAAAAGGAAAGCAAAATAGCACATGGAATGAGGGACTTCTGTACACAATATTAACTGAAGAGCTGTTATCTATATTCAGACATGTCGTAGAAATATGAACACCCAAAAATGCAAAACTAGTGAAAGGCTGGACTGCTAAAGTCTTGCATGTTGCCTTCTTTCAGAAAAGGCATGCATTTTATTGCAGAATTCACCTGCATTGGACATCCTCCTATTCTTCAGCAGGCATACAACATCACTTTCTGCACTTCCACCTGCTTGTCCGAGACTAGTGAAGGCAACAGGGGACACACAGTGGCTACAGGCACTGATCACAGACTCCCTTCAGCTGTCAGAAATGCAGCTGGCACAGGTAGTTGGCAACTAAGTCTCCCACAGTGATTCCCAGGCATGGTGTTGGCCACAAACCAGACACAACCAGTAGTTTGATGAGGCCACCACAGCTGCAGTCTCTCACATAAACTGTCACATAAACATTGAATCTCAGGTCCTCAGGCGCTTCATGTGCTGAATCACACACTTCTGGTGCCGTGTCCTCCTGTCCCTTCCTGTCACTGCTGTATGACATGCAGAGATGTGCCACTACCATTTATTTGCCAGCGGACACAGAGAAAATTACACCGCTCCCCGGCATAAGCACATGCTGTCTACAGGCTGGTACCTCGCTTCATGTTTAAAATATTTCTGTGAAATACTTCTACGAGGCTAGCTAGACTCTAGGTCTCTGTTCTGACACATCCCTGGTTTTCTTATGGCTCTAGTTTAGCCCTTACCTGTCCTCAATTAGAAGGCATGACTTCTCAGATAATGACAGTCATTTCTAGCACCAGATGCTGTCTGAGACATTTCATTCACTCGATTTAGATTAAGTAGGTCTGAGACTTTGAAAAATGCATGGATTACTGTTTTTGAAATCACCTCTGTATGGGATGCAAGTTACATTACACCAAACAGACCCACTTTGCTCATGCTAAATGGCTACTTCCGCACTGCACAGCCTCCAATGTCTCCAACCACTGTGTGCTCATCAAGTCCCTCTGGGATTTTTTTCCAGGGAGAGGAAGAATCAGAATTACGCTCATTAATAGAAATTGAGTAGCACAATCATCCAAAACTTTCTGCTATAGAAAGTGAAGTTTTTGCAAAAGGCTGTGTAAATATTAGCTGCATATTTGTACAGTCCTTTTGTCCTCACACAGGCTCAAGCAAAAGTATTTGGAAAGAAATGCATGGGACAGTTTGTTGCAGGCTGCCCTTAATATTACATTCTCTAAATTACAGTTTAATTCCACAGGCCTTGTTAGTGGTTTGATTTCCCTATATCTCCAAGATCAGAATTTAATAAAAGCTTAAATATATCTGCTGTACTTTTTCAGCATGATGGGACGACGATGTAAGAGCAGAAGTTCATGAAAACTCTTATCACAAATCTAATACAGAGTGATTTTCCACCCTGGTGCAACCAGGGAGCTGGAACAACCTAACGCAATCAGGAGCTGCATCTGTTACCATGGTACCTCAGCAGGTCTGCAAATTAACAGCCTGTAAGACAATTGAACTCATTGCATTGCATTTCAGATGCTGCTGTCAATTACACACTGCCAGTCTTGTGAGATGGGACTGTATAAAAGTGCTTTTAATTGCGAGTTAATTTTCTCTGATTTGGAAAGTCTCTCTTATGTGGCCCCTTCTCCTCACGTTAACAGCCACTTCTTTTCCCTGCCCTTGGGACAGAAGTTTTGCTCCTGAGATGAAAGTTAAGCTTGGCCAAGGCTCCTACTACGTAGGTTTTCACAACTGAGCTAATGAGGAGGTTTCTCACTACACGAGATAATGTACTTCACGATTTATTGCCAGACAAGGTATTTTTTCTAAGGGTTGGTGAAGGCTGATAGACAATACTGTATTTGAGGTTCCTTCTGGAGGGTTGTCACATGACAGGAGATAGGATTATGTCGCAGTTTATGAAAAGGTGCATTAACAGGTTTGTTTAAGCTTTTAGCAAACTGCACATGGCAGATGGAAGACCTGAACAGCAAGGCCAAATAAAAGGACAGAGTTTCATCAAAGGACAGAGAGTTCAGAAACACCATATACAGAGATCACTTTGTACAACGCGTCCTTCCAGGATTGGCTGAAGAGAAGGCTGATAGACAAACCTCTGATCAGTGGCAGAAACCCTTTGAAACATCCTATGGCTAATAGAGACCCTTTGAAATATCCTGTAGCAAAGGCTACACTTATCCAAATGCAGTTAGAAATGACTTAATATTATTTTGTCCAAATAATACCTTGTATGCTAACTCTGATAGTTGCTTAGTCTATGTCTCTCTGTTGATCTCACCCTCTAGAAATGCTTTTTTGAGCATTAATCCTTAATTTATACCAATCCATTTGCACTGCTCTTTCTGTAATTCATCTTGTCTTTTCTTCTAACCTGATAAAGCATTTGAAGATACAGTTTCTGTAAAAATGCTATATGAAGATAGATTTTCCTGTATTTTTATCTTCAGACAATGAAAGAATGGTGGGAATTAAATCAATAGCCATTATGAAAAATGAAACAAAATTACTGAAAAAGGTTGCCTGATTAATAGATTCTTTCTTCTCTCATAATCCAATATCAACTATAAAACCAGACCTACAATAGCTAGCAAATTATTTCAATTTGTTTTAGAAGGAAATCTTTACTAGAACGACCAATCTACAGAATAAAATAACCTATATCAAGCAGCTTCTGTGCACTTAAGAATTTGAAACTGGCGTCACCATTATATTGTAATCAAAGAACTAATTTGATATGTGTAAATGAACATGTATTAAATTCAAGATAATTCATTCACTGATGAGTAAAATGCTTGTCTTGACTCAGTTAAAAATGCCACCACTGATGATGCAATATCAGGACTCCTGGGAGTTTGGTAGAGTCTTAGAGTTCCAGCCACTGGAATTCAGCAGATACAACTAAAACAATTTTTAAAAAGGGGAAAAAAAGACTGCACTGTACTTGCTTCATATTTTCCAAGACAAGAAACAGAAGGCAACTGTATTGGTTTCTCTGTGGCCAGGTTTTGGTGGCAGTGGGGGGGGGCTGAGGGAGAGGCTTCTTCGAGACGTTGCTGGAAGTTTCCCCATGCCCAGGCTGGGCCCGCTGCTGACCAAGGCCAGGCCAATCAGTGGTTGACAGGACACCTCTGTGATAACATATTTAAGAAGGAAGAAAAAAACCCCAAAAGTTGGTAGGAGACAAAGATGGCTGCTGGAGAGGAGCAGGGCAAGAGCCTGTGAACAACAACACAGACACCAATGTCAGTGGAGAAGGAGGGGGAGGAGATGCTCCTGGTGCCGGAGCTGAGATCCAGCTGCAGCCCATGGTGAGGACCATGGTGAAGCAGCTGTGCCCCTGCAGCCCATGGAGGACCACAGGAGTGCAGAGATCCACCTGTAGCCCGTGGAGGAGCCACGCCGGAGCAGGTGGATGCTAGGGGAAGGCTGTAGCCCGTGGGAGACCCGAGGTGGAGCTGGGTCCTGGCAGGAGACTGTAGCCTGTGGGGAGAGGAGCCCACATTGGAGTAGGATTCTCCTGTTAGGATGCGTGGCCTGTGGGGCCCACGCTGGAGCAGCCTGTGCCTGAGGGACTGCACCCTGTGGAATGGGAGCCATGTGGCAGCTGTGGGTGAAGGGCTGCTGCCCATGGGATGGACTCTCGCCGGAGCAGTTTGTGAGAGGAACTGTATCCTGTGAGGGATGGGACCCCATGGAATGTGGCTGGAAGGACTCCTCTCCCCAAGCAGCGGCTGAGAACAGCAGCTGACCACAGCAACACCTCCTCCCCACCTCGCCTTTTCCCTTGACCGCTGCGGGAGAATAGGTTGGATGTAAGGAGGGGGACTGGGGGGTAAAAGGTGTCTCTTATTGTCTCTCACTCTTAGCTCTGATCTTGTTAGTAATAAACCTGACTATTATTCCCACATGGAGTCTTGTTTTGCCTGTGACGGTGATTAAGAAAGAATCTGTCGTAGTCCTTATCATGAGCAAGGAAACCTCGCGTTATATATGCTCTCTCCTCTATAGCTGGGCAAGGGGGAGTGAGAGAGTGGCTGTAGTGAGTCCCTGGCACTCAGCCCGGGTTAAACCACTACAGCAACCTATAAAAAGTATTTCTTTTCCCAGGGACAAGGTTGGTTTTATTAACAATGCTGTTATAAGCCCCCACAGCATCTGAGGACCATTTCCCACCCAACCATTACTGCAGTTACTCATCTTCTAGCAGCAGCACACCTGAGCTTCACTCAGCTCATTCAAACAGCACTGTTCTATTTTCTCCTAGTCCGAGTTGATACAACCACCTTAATGACTGACCCTCTCTAGTTCAAGCAAGTGCAATACATTTGCTCTGCTCCACCTATGCTTTTGTTTGTTTTAAAGACATTTTTTTAAAAAAATAGCTGTTCTACTTTTCTTCCTACCCATTAAATAGGGTGCTGACCATATGATCAAGCCCCTTCCCTCTGTTTCAGATTCTTACTGCTCTGTAGAGGAAGACTGAGGCTTCACAGGGCAGTTCAGTGAAGTGTGCTGCTACAGGTAGTGCTGCTCCCAGCTGTCTTCTGGTTTTCTGAGTCCTTGTCTCCCTATTCCAAATACACATTCAGAATCAGAGGTGGCATTCCCATATTATTACTCTGTTTCAAAAGTGTCTTTTGGCAATGCACTTCTTTTTTCATTTTCATCTTTTTACATCTGGCTTTTAGCTTTTTTTTTTTCATAGAGGTGTGTTGCCATATTCTATGGCAAGCCACATGAACAGCTTCCAGATTACTTTTGAGACTAAAATTACTGGTTCATTTTGTACTTGATCCATTTGTGCAGATATAAGTATAGACTGGGGCATACCAAAAACAGGAGCAGGCGCAGATGAGTCTGAATTGGCAATCAGCTGGGTTGTGCTCAGCAGAAGTACAGGGTGTGAAGCCTCAGGATATGTTTCTGAAAGGGGAATGTTGTGGTGCTCCATCCAAAGTGAAGCAGTAGTTCTTATCCAGCTGAGTGGTACTAGTTGTGGTGTTTTGTATGTGGTGAAGCCAGTAAGAAAATTCACTTAAGAAGTAGACTTCATCCATTATAATTTCATCTACTTAAAATGTAAGTATTTGCATCAGGTGGTTATCTGTGCTCCTCTGTAGTCAGTGGAGAGCCAGACACTTCCAAATACTTTCTACACCTACTGTGGAAGGGGATTAACTAGTTTCAGAACTGTCCTTTAGTCATTTGCCTGGGCCTTGAAAGGGAGGGATGGGAGTGAGGATGGAGAGAAGGATGACCAGAAGAAGACAGAGTGATGTTATACAGAAAAGAGGGGGGAAAAAAAATCATATGGATTTCACAGCTGAAGAAATGCTAATGGTTTTGGAACCAGCCTAAGCACATCTTAGTCCAGTAGGCACCTCAAACTGGTAAGAATTCCACTTAGAAAATATCAACAAAAGCACTTATCTAAAAATAGTTAACAATTATTACACATTTAAGGACATAAAATTCAATATAGAAGCAAATACTAAACACAGAATTAAAAGGAAAGGGAACAAATGGAGAGAAATTTAGATTTGCTGATTGGCAGTGCTGACATTATAGGAATTCATCACATACTTCCTTTCACGGATGCTCTTTTTTTGATTTAAGTGGAACAAGCTCATTTCATAACTTAAACAGAGGTAGCTGTTCAGAGCAGTAGGAGATTAATAAACCAAAAATATGTAGCATACCATGTGTCATAAAAGTTTATGCTTCCTGGTAAAAAAATTATATAGATCAAGACTGTTACAGCTGACTGTTTTATCAGCAAGAAGTGTTGTTACAGCAAAGTCTGTGTTTTTATAAATCCTCTTTCACTATGCAGTGACTGCATTGGTTTCTCAAGACACACACTCTTTACCAGAAACACATGAAAATTACAATCTTTCATGTAGTGAAGTTCTACCTGCAGAGTCTGGAAGATTGCATCTGGCCATCAAGGATGCTCAGCTATTTAATTTGATCCTCTTGTTGAAGAATGAGTTCAGTAACTGCCTGTCCTTTTCACAGGGCACACCCCACCTCACCTTTTCCACCATGCACACATAAGCACTTATCCTGGATTCCTTACCAAGACTTTCTACCTATCTTGTGCTCCTGCTTGCTAGGGAGAGTAATTGACTTCTTTATTGTTCCATAAACACATTTCATGGGTCATAAAGTTTACTTTTGTTTTCAGCTGTGTGACAGTAATGTTTTCATTACATAAACAGCACAAGAAAACAAACTGTCAGTTAAAAAGTGTCCTATTATAGACTTAATTCTGTGAGCTGTTTCCAAGCACACATCTTAAAGGAACCATATCCCAAAAGACTTCCAGTTCCGTCCTCGTTCCAGAGGACTTAAACTGAATTGGTGGCTTGTGTCTCTGTCTCAAAAGAATGGTGCCAGCCCTTGAAGATTGGAGTGTTGAGAATAAGCTGTGCTGGTGCATATATATTTTCATACATATATACATACATCTCTATGTATGTATCTCCCTTCTATTTCTACAGAATTTAAGCTTCCAGAAGCAAACTGAAGTAATTGTGGTTGCCAAAAAAGCTCTCTGAATTGAAACCAAAGTATCTCTTTCCAAAATATTCCCCTTTGGAATCAATTTTCCGTTTCTTTCTATCAATCTGACAGTGAAAATATGGTAATTTCTTATCCGAGACTGAGCTAATGCTATATTGTTTCACAAGCTGAGGAAACTGGGAAGGGTAAGACATGGGACTGGTACAACTAATGGACCACCATAGGGTTGTCTGAGAGGAAAAGAACTACAGTGCCTAGGCTGCAGGTGATGTACTTGGTGGTACCTCTCTAGATATGTCACAGACACAGTCCTGATGAGGGAAGATTACCACAGACCTGACTGTAATTTTCATTACAGCTTTATCAGCTGAAATACCCTAGCAGACACATCTATGAAGAGTGCAAAAAGCATTTTGCACAATAAAAACATAGTGACAGTGGCATAGACTATTTTGTCATTATAACAGGTATTTGCCAGCACATGTCAGCTGTAAATACATATTTGCACATATGTGAACATATATGTTATATGGTTATAATGTCATAGTAAATGTCTATAGTATAATATTTAGATATAAATAAATATTTGCATGACTAGCTGATCAATCCGTATTGGTAAAATCTGAAAGCATAGAACTGTAGATACATGACACGAAATGCCGATCCATAAGGAACTAGACCAGAGAAGAGCTGAAACATCTGACACACCTCTTTTGGTAATTCACACAGTGAGAGCATCTATTTTTGTCTTTGAGTCCCTGAACTTCAAAATTCTCAAACACTGGGGAAATCTATGCTATCTAACTTCGTGCATTTAACTCTCTGATAGCACTTAGATTACTCACAGGGAGTTGACAGAACACTTTATTCCTAGCAAAGGAATTACGAGGAGTAATACAGATTTCCCATGGAACATCCTGACTTACCACCGATAGATAGATTCCAAATTCTTCCCCAAAAGGATTAAAAGGGGTCTCAAAGATGATTCCTGCAACACAAGGCAGCTAATACCCAAGACCCCGCTACAGGAAACTTGACAGTCTATACATAACTCTAAACTCAAAACCGGTCAATTATAGAATGATATCTTTTGTAATCTCCTCAGTATTATAGAAGAGAAATATATATATATTAAATATATAATATAGATGCAATATATATAATATATATAATTGTCACTTTATACAGGATTTTTCTTACCACACTTTAGCTATCTAAAACTTCAGGAAGATGGTCTCAAAGAATAAGTTGCTTGAACTTAACAGCTAGTAAGATTCTTTAGTATTTTGAAAAGAACAAAGATACCTAAAGAAGAGCCACTTAAGCTCAGTGTCAGTGTCCACCTATACTGATTATCATATAAATCTCTGAAATCTCTGTCTGTTTTGGAAATGTGCAGTTAGATCACACCACAAAACCTAGAACACATGACTGAAAGGGACTGTAGGTCTATCCAGTTTCAATCATTTTAAAGGTGCTAAACAAGACAAAGACAATTGATAATTTACTCCATTATCATTTTTACATCAACTTTAATTGTTTTTTCCCTCAACTATGTGAAATATGAGCACACACACACAAAAACATCAACACTGAAAGAAAAAAGTGCTGTTGACTGTCAGATGCTTGAGTTCATGAGAGAAATTATATTTATGTATTGTCTTTGTATTATCTGCATTTTCCCTGCATCATGACGAAGACTTCTTCCATTTATTTGCACAGGAACGTAAAAGACAGTCTCAGGATATCTACAGAATTTCAGTGGTCTTTCTTTAAGTAAACAAGCTGCTCTAATTAGCCTACTATGTGATATGAAATCTATAAGTAATCAGCATCGTTGGCCAAAATCTGCACCACAGCCAATCTCTTCCAGAATGTTTTATTTTCATGAAATAGTAGATGAAACTGGATACCTTTCAACATTGCAGATTACGTACACATAGCACTATTCTTTTGGTATACCTATTAATAACCACCACCTTTACATAAAATGCCCAGTGGGCATAATCTATCTACAAGACACATCCATTTTGAAAAGTGAAAGAGGTTTGACTCCTCTGAAAACTGGCTCATAGGTGTCACTGCTTCAAAAAGTTTTTATTCTGATACAAAGTCTAGTGGCAAGAGATGGTATTGAAATACTACCTCACACACATGTCAATGCAAGGTAGAAATGAATGCATTGTCAGGGAAGTCTAACAACTGAAAACAAAAAAGAAAATTATTACTTTGTTTCTCCAACTTCTGCTATAGTTGCTTTTCAACACTAGATACATCAGCAAGAAAATTATATGGTTTTTAGCATGAAAAAAACATGAGGAAGACTCAGCATTGGATAAATTTGGGTCTCAGACCTGCTGCAGACAACTGCCTCCAAGTTGCACTTCAGTACCAAGGTTTGTGCTAACTCAGATCTCATGAGCAGACAATCCTGCAAGTTGGGAGAGGTTTAGGCTGGCTAGCAGGAAAAAGCTTTTCACCCAGAGGGTGGCTGTGCACTGGAACAGGCTCCCCAGGGAAGTGGGGAGCAAGCCTGACAGAGTTCAAGAAGCATTTGGACAATGCTCTTATGCACATGGTGTGATTCTTGGGGTACCCTGTGCAGGGCCAGGAATTGGACACAATGATCCTGATGGGTTGCCTTCCAACTCAGCATATTCTATGATTCTATGACCCTTCCTCATCCTTTTATGCTCTTGTACCTCCTCCCACTCCCCTCCTACCTGTGCTGCTCTCTGCCATAACTGCTGTGCTGTCAATGTTTCCCGTGATCCTAGTGAGGGCTCTTTCAAGCAGCATTGTGAAACTGCAAACATTCAAAACCTTAGCAGCTATTATGATGCCTTTGCATCTCCCAACCAGTCTTGTCAGCACCACAGCTTTAGTTTGCTCATTTTCAGCCTTGCAAACTGTACGTCTTGGTGAGGCTGGCATTGGAAAGATGTGTGAGTGCAAACTGTGAGCGAGTCCTTGGTTTATCCATTGGGTTGGCTAAAACTACGTGCATGGTGTCATATTGACATTGCACATTTAGAGAGTGCTTCATTTCTAGGTGCTAGCTCATGCCACCTCCACATATTTTCTAAGGAGAAACCTGTTACAGCACTCCCTCGGCACGAATTTCTGCTCTCAGCTCAACTCTGCTGCCATGAACACCAAGCATATCCAGCCTTCCCCACCTCTGTATGTAATTTCAGCATCTCATTCCCTAATTGGAAATACTTTGTACTGTAATGTGAGGAGATGGCAAGTAAGCAAACAAGCAAGGACACTTCACAACTTACAATCAAATCCATTTGATTTGAGCAGTATCATATTTTCCAGACATCTGGCTGGACTAAATGTGCCTTTGGAATGAAACAACATACAGCTATATGCCACTCTTCAATCCATAACCTGCTTTGCAGGGTGCAAGAGAGGCAAAAGGGGACAGCAACACATTATTCTTCAACGCCTTCTGTTTGCCAGTTAGAAACATCCCAAATCAGTGCAAATCTTTAGTCAAAGGAAAATCTTGTTCTGCTGGTGCCAAGCTTTGCATAGCAGAGCCAAGCACAAACGCTAAGAGCTGAAGAGAAATCATGCTAGTCAATGAAGCAGAGCCTGCTTCTGAAAGCAGCAGTTCCTTTGATTTAAGGGTTATACCTTGGTCAGCACATTGAACTCCCACTGCGGGCCCTGAGATGCCAAGAACAGGGTCAAAGAGGTGCAACATTATTAATGTCATGTTTTAAGAACAAACCATTGTCCATTCTGCCTAACTGTGCTTTTGTTGTTTCTCAGACTCCATGCTCATCAGTTACTGAGTGCTGGGGTTTTGCTGTACTAGTTTTGCTAATCATTATATATTTTATATTGCATTTAGCATTTCATCAACCATGAAAAAACCTGGACTTGCAGGGGATAAGGCACAAGGGAAAAGAACTTCAAGACAAAAAGAGAAACAGATTTAAGTAGAAAGGTCAATTTAAAATAGATTTTTTTTTCCTAGCGCAGTTGAATCTGCATTCATTTTCAATTTAAATAACCTATAAAAAATGAAGTATTGAGTCATTACTGGGCCAGACAATTGTCAGAGCTAGACTGGGTTAAACTCAAATTATACTGCAGTAGCTGCTCAAAGAAAGTCTAGTTAAACTAGAAGCAACTAAGTAAACACTTTCTTTTATTTCTCACTCCCTTTTGTCTTTCTGCAATGCATAGAATTTTTACTTACGGGAATATGACTTTTATGCTACATTCCTGTGCTTATACAAGTCTTCACAATCATACTGATGGCTGCAAATTTGTTAAAAGATGCCTTAAGCCCTTTCAATCAAATATACTCAGTTATGTCCCAGGTAATAATTACCACTCTCTGTTGCAGTATGACATAAACCCTTTCAATCTCATTTCTGCAACATTTTAAACAAACAGCACAGCCTCTGACTGAGACAATGTTAAAAGTCCCACTGTGGATGGTACTCAAGGCAAGAAGCATAATTAAACCTTCCAGTTATTCTCTTAGTCTGTTCCCCAGAACGCCAATCCTTCAACAGTCAAATCATCACTATGTGTTATTAGCAGAAAGTAGCTTTCCTTGTTCCATGCTGGGAAATGCAAACAGGCACTAATACCAAACATAAGGGACACTTATTTTTTTCCACAGCCCTTGTGCAAATGACAAAACACATCGAGGAATACATGGTTTAACCTCTGCTTACCCACCTTACAGCTTTTTCAGACATTTTATTTTCTGCTAAGGACAGAAGCAATGAAAACTATGAGGCAGACTAGAAGAAAACTGAAAATTAAACCAATCTTAAAATGTTATGCCTGTTAGTAAGGTAGCATGAATGCTGTGGAAGATAAAGCTATTTTTGTCTGCCTACCACTGAGTGTGCAACCTGGAACCTGCTGTTCACCCTGGTTTCTAATGTAGAAATCAGAGGTAACAGTTCTGAAATAAGCTCATTATAGGCCTGGAATGAGGCCTGACCTGCTGCAGATTTTTATCTCATAGGTCATATCCCATTTGGATTCTCTACTGTTTAATATGGGCTGAGCTGACTTTGCAGCCGTTACCACCATAGGGGAACTAAATCATAATTCTCTACCCACCTGTGGATTTTCATGAAACTTGAGGTAATTGCACAACTTTGAAGTCTCTACCTCCCTCCTGAATTTGCCTAAAATTGGTCAGCAAGTTAAAAAAAATGGAATAGGGAACAGTGAAAGACACAGACAAACACACTATGGCTTTCTAAATCTTATTCCTTTGGGAAACCCAACTAGAAACAAAAGCTAAAAGCAAAGGAATACTTGTAAATACACCACTAACATTCAAAGGCACTGCAAAAAAAGAGTGATATTATGAAAGAAATTTGCCTACAAATAGTGAGAACATGACCGTATTTTAAATAGAAAAAACCAGGAAATGACCAGAGACTACTTATAAGTAAAGTAGTTACTTGTTAGCAAAATGAAAGATTAAATCCATCAGTTCCTTCTCTGAACTTAACACCATTCTTGATTTATACCAGTGAAAGCTCTGCATTATGAAATTAATCATATTTCATGATGCTTGGCTATAATCTGTAAAGTGCATGTGGGACATGCTGTTATTCAACCAAGTGCTATTTTTTACAAAGAGCAAGGAAAGTGTTAAGAATTTCCACAAATTCCTTCATTCTACTTAACACACCTTCCTTTACTCATATCCTCCAGGGACTTTCTATGAGCTCCTCACATAAATAAAAGCAAAGGATAAATCGACAAACAAATCAAATGGTATCTCAGAGCACTCGATTTTTTTCTTCTAACACATTAAGGAAAGTGTTCCTGATTTAAACTTCTTGTGCAGGATGAGATCAACTATCAGGGCAGAGCTGATCATGTAGCTCGTTCCTGCTCAAATTGGCATTTTATTCTCTCTCCCCATCTTTTTCCCAGCTACGTGGTCCTGGTCAAAGTCTGGGGTTTACCTGATTCTGCCCTTGGTCAACTCAACTCACTAAACCAGCAGGAAAGTAAACTCAGTAACACAAAGCAAGATGCTTTTGTCTTACCTCATACAAATGAAGTCACTGGCCAATTCATGCTTCTCTAAAACTTCTCAGAAGTGGTGAAACAAATGATTAATATCTTAAGGCAGATGGAGCAGTTTTAAGTCAGCTGGAAATCCCTACCTTTCATGTTTAATACATTCTGATACGAAAAAAAATGAAAAATGAAACTGGCTGTTACTTACTATTTGTCTTCTGTTTTCTACGAGGTAGATGCCAACAATCCCTAGGAAAGATCCAAAGCCAAGCTAAGGCAAAGAACAAAATCAACAGAAAAGCATGAGGTCAGCTTATTTAGTCAATATACCAACACATACAGTGACATCTGAGCTGATGCATCGCAGAAGTGGGCTAACTGGGGTGAGTCAGGGGAAGGGGTAGAAGTTACTGTTGGACATAAATTATGTAATGCAACAGGGAATGGCCAGAACTGCAGCTTTTGATATTTCAGTACAAAATTTGTCAGGTAGTAAATAGAAGCCTGTAGACATGTTTCTGTAACCTGAATACCGTTACCATTGCCACGTACAGTTTTACACAGTGTAAAGCAAAATCAAATGAAGTAGGACAAACGGACACTTATGTTTAGTCCACACACCATTATTTTGGAAAATTGCAAAGCTTTAGGCAACTGCACATAAACAGTTTTCCTCAAAAAAACTGATGTGTTCTTGCCATGTAAGTGACAAGTTCAAACCCCTTACATTTAGGTTTGTTTGACTAAACATTATCACACATCCCAGAAAAACTCCTTCCTAAAATGCTAAAAGGACCGGTACAGTCAGCTGCATCACCAACAGCCACATGAGAGAGTGAACAGGAAGGGACTGCAGGGTAAGAATGGCCTTAATGCTCCTACCAGTATTGTTTCAACACTGGGATGGCAAGAAAAGCCCTCTCCTTATGATGGGTCCATGAAGGTTTGGAGCAGTCAAAACTCCTTGTTTTTATGGTTAACACGAAGTAAAGCAGCAACAGGAGACATTAGCCTTTCATCAGACCTTCCTGGAGTCAGGATTCCCACTAGGGTCATGATGATTTGGAGAAAAGGGGTCTCCTTTGTGCCAGACACCTGAGACATAGCTGACCACAGACACAGAAGCCATGGCAGGACTGCAGGTGTCCTCCTTTCCATTGAGCTCCCTCCTTGCCTTGCCCTGCGGTCAGCAATCCCATCATTTTCATGTTCCTTGCTTTCCTCTTCACTACGCCTGACATTCCTCCTTGCCCAGACAAAGCCTCAAGTTACTCCTTCAGGTTTCACTCAACCTATGGACAGGGCAAGGCATTTTTGCTCAGGAATCTAAGCCTCTCTCTGGAATGAGATCTCTGAGTCAAGCTCAGAGCCTCTTCCACAAGAACAAATTAAATTTTTAAGGACTACATGTCCCAGCCAAGGACTTGGGCAATGTCCGTAAATTCCTTACTGTTATGCACAATTGCTCACAGCAGAAAGCAAATCCCCTGCAAGCACTTTACTTGCTTAATATCACGAGAGGAACCCGTCACTCACAGTCAAGAAAGCAAATGTAGGGAAAGGAGATTTACTCTTGAGTTCTTTGGGAAGATTTATATGAAAGGGAAGCACAAGGACTAAAAGTAGAAACTATGAAAGTGTGCACAAGTGCACCTATGCTGACAGCTAAATGGTAGAGAAACTTGGAACTGTGAGCAAGGACACTCTGTTCAGGAGATAGCAACTTCATAATTTGAGATAACTACATCAAAATGACACCTGGTTCCAAGCTCCATTTTTCATTCCAACAGGAACAATTCATAAAGCCCCACTTACGGCTGACTCAGGGAGACAAAAAGAATAATATTATCCCCATGAAGAAAAAAATTAATCAAATACAGAAAAACAACAATTAAATCAGGAGGAAAAGAAGCATAGACATAACAGTGTAAGCCACAGCATTGCGGAGATTGGTTTTGGGTCATATAAGTGGCTTGTTTTGTCTCTTTAGACAACAGGCTATTTGGCTTGGGAACTCTAGGAGTCCAGGTCAGTATGGTGACTGGGACAATTTGAGCCTGTTGAAAGATTATAAAAACAGCAAATGAAAATAATACAAGCAGTAGCCATCAAAAAGTGACATTAAATATTTAAGTATAAACAATATTTATAAGGCAGTGAGGCTGAAGAAGTTCCAACTCTGTCTTTGTAGACCATTAAAAAAATACAAACCAATGATCAAGCAGTAATCTACTAAATGCAGACACCTTCCGAAGTATAGCATTACAGTAACACATCTACACATTGAAATATTTTACGTTCAATTACTTTGGATGCGTAAATGCAGATAATACCTAGCTCTAAAAAGATGCATTTATAAAAAAGATTTCTTCAAAACAAATGAAAAGTGGCCACATAAGCTGGAAAATTAAGGCACCTAACTCTTCTTGAAGCCCGTGGGACTAGGAAGAAGCCGAATTACATTATGGATCTAAACCTGAAGCCCTGTTCTAGATGCGAGTAAATCTATGATGGGATAGTTTTATCCACCTTCATAAGTGCTTGCAAGATAGGGCTAATTCTATATATTTTTAGGACCAAAATCCCTTACCTAAGGTCAGAGGAGATTTACATCTCATCTACCAGCTGTGAAAGTATATTTTATTGCTGAACTCTATGAGAATTAGACCTTATTTTTAATTGAAATTCTTAATGTTCTCATATTCTTTCTTTCCTCTGAACACAGCACTTAAATATGTAGCGCTGAAGTCATTCCCCTGGCTTTAGGTATTTGGGATCAGTTTGTGATCAGTGCTACGCTGGTTTCCTAAGCTCCCTCTACTGTTGGCAAGGAAGACAAGCACCTTTTGAGAGCTATTCAGCTCATTCTGAAAGAGGTGGCTGACCATGCGGAGGAGGAGGAGAGATCATCTCATAGTGATGGTGGGAGATGATTCTGCCTCTCTGCTCTGCTCTGGTGAGACCCCACGTGGAGCACTGCGTTCAGTGGGATGCACAACATAGGAAGGACCCGGATCTGCTGGTGCAAGTATAGAGGAGGGCTACAACAATCGGGGGGCTGGAGCATCTCTTCTATGCGGAAAGGCTGAAATAGTCAGGGCCGTTGAGCCTGGAGAAGAGAAGGCTCCAGGGTG
This sequence comes from Serilophus lunatus, assembly GCA_013399895.1. Classification (NCBI taxonomy): domain Eukaryota; kingdom Metazoa; phylum Chordata; class Aves; order Passeriformes; family Eurylaimidae; genus Serilophus; species Serilophus lunatus. Next base: position 387,592 of record VXBA01001382.1, read on the forward strand.
ACCTTATTACCGCCTTCCAATTCCTAGACATGCCTTACAGGAAAGCACATAGGACAAGGGGGAATGACTTCAAACTGAAACATGGTAGATTTAGGTAAGGTATCAAGAAGAAATTACTTTCTGTGAGGGTAGTAAGGCACCAGAACCAGTTGCCCAGAGAAGCTGTGGATATCCCATCTGTGGAAGTGCTCAAGGCCAGTTCGGATGCGGCTTTGAGAACCCCGGTATACTGGAAGGTGTCTCTGCCCATAGCAGAGGGCTTGAGATGATCTTTAAGGTCCCTTCAATCCAAAACCATTCTATGATTCTCTGATAATCCATCCGCCAATGCTGCACTGGAGTTAATCACCTCTGGTAATAAGGGAGGAACACAGCAGTGCTGTTAAACACCCCTGACTAGGCTTTTGGCAAGCTACCATGTAAGATTTGCATAGCACCTTTAACTCTTGCTAAATGTTGTGATATTTAGTATTTTGATGAAATTTACACTAACACTTACTCATCACTCTTTCTTAGTTACATCAAAAATTCATCATATGTGCACAAAAAGAATTCTGAATTTTTCATAAAATTAATTAGTTCCAAAAACCTTTTGAGGGGGAAAATTAAAAATAAAGGGTTTTATTTTCAAAGTGTTCTAACAAATTCTTGCTATTCTATCTGGTTATTAATGACTCCAACATTTACGAAAAAAAAAATAGTAGATGATATTTTTCTGATGAGTGAATAGACATTGTGTCATTCCTAAAAGAAACTAAATGCTGAAATAACCTGTTTATTACTTATTACACTTGTTAAAGACAACAGTTTAAAAATCCAGCTTCTTTCTACGGAATGAATGCAGATAATGTACTGTTTTATAAGATTTTCATCCAAATTAGAGAAGAAGAGGAGACTTTTATCAGTATTTATCTTTTTTTACATTAATGAAAGGAAAATTCATTCTTTAAAGGTCTTATTCTTAGAAATTTTTTTGTTCTATTTTTAAAACACCACTCCTTATAGATCATTACCCCAAAATTATCTTTCTGAAAGTCCTGTTCATGTATGGGAACTTGTTGAGAAGTAACGATTCTAACACAAAAATTATTAATGGCAATACACATTTTATATATATATGTGCACAGTATTAGAAAATACATGGTCCTCTTCTCTGGTTATTTAATTCCATAGAGAAAAAGAAATAATGGTACCTTACAATGTATTTTGGTAGTAGTGGAACCACACAGCTAAGGAGGTGTCTAAGTCAGGGCTACTCCTCCCCAGAAGTCACAGAAGCACCACAGGGCAAAGCAGGTGGAGCTTGAACCCTTGTGCCCACTGCAGGAATGTGTTTAAGTAGACTGTTCCCAAGGCAAAATCAAGAGTAAGGATTTTGGAAATACTCTCTTATACCAGAGGACTGGCACAATAAGATGTTAGGCAGGATCCAGGGAGAAGCCTCCACATGCCCATTCACAGGGTTTTCTCTGCAATGGACCCAGCAAAATTCCTGGCACATGGACACAAGAGTAAGGTGGCTCTTTCTGCCATCAAAGTAAGTAAACTTGTAAAAGTTTGCTTAAATCTATGCCATGCCTACTGTCCAGTTACTTACACACCCACATTTAACAGAGACCACTGGTAAGCCTAGCCTAGCCCAGGTTTTCACATAGGTCCCTGAGCCCAGCATACTGCTGTGCAGTGCAACCTTAACTTCCTCCTGCTCCCTAACAGCCTCCCCTTTGGGACACTTCAGAAAAAGAGTTTACCCCTCACCTTAGCACACACTAGAACTAAAAGGAACATCTCTCTTCTGTGAAATGCAATAGGAGCAATTCTCTTTTGTTTTCAACCAATCCCAAATACAGCTGATAATAGTTTATTTGGATGTGCCTAATAATCTAAAATGGGATTTTTTACTTACAACGATGCCTGGGTAGTAGCCTCCCACGGTAACATTTTCTGTTCTTGTGGTAGCTGCCAGACCTATGGTCAGTATGAAAACAGACACCACCAGCAGTGCAACTGTGAACCAAAGTGAAGTCTTCTTTCTTTTCGCAAACTGTTCTGTAGGGAGTGGGGAGGAAAAAAGGAATTAAAAAAAATCTTTTCATTGCAATCATGGCAGAACAAATGCAAAATAATGGAAGATTTTCTTTTGTTAATCTTTTCTATTGTTAACCCACTGTTGTTCTCCCACTAAGGAAAATTGCTGGCAGACAACAGAAGGAATTGAAAGCCACAGTTAACCACAGTTCAGCATAGCTTAATGCACGTGCATTAGGTACAAACATGAGATTAATTTTTATGAAGCTGAACTGTAAGTCAGTGACAACGATAATTATGCCTTGTCTTCATATAATTAAGTGTTGCTCACATTGATAAGTCAGATCCTGCAGGCCTTAAACACCTATGTAAAGTGCCAATTTCAGTCTACCTGGCTAGAACATAAAAAAATTTATATTTTAAACAAGATTATTAGAAGCTCTGCATGCTATCATGAAAATGAATGTACTCTTCACATTTACTGGAGTAAGCAATCTGTATCCCTGAAGTAAAGCTGTATTATAGTTGATTAGATAATGATATATGAGACTTTTCAAGCAGTAGATGCTCAGTGAAACACATTCAGTCTCACTGGGATTTGGATTCAGATACCCCAAATTGAAAAACAGCATGCTCACCTACAGCTTTCAGCCTGCTTCAAGGCATCTAACCTTTTTATTGTGGTTACATATCTGAGCTGCAGGCACAGGTTACTAACGTCAGGCCCCCATCCCATAGTACAGACCTATATAAGATTGATTTTCAAAAAGCCATTGATATGTGACCCTAACTGGCAAAAGACACCCAAGTGAATCAACAACCAGTGGTCCCCATTTCTGGTGTTCTTGCTTTGAAAGCGTTGGGGCATGTGATGCAGGACAGAGCTGCTGTACAGCCTGGCCACAGCACAGGGCCAATGTCCCTCCCTCCATCCCACAAAGCTGCCTGCATGCCCAGTCTCAGGAGAAGGCAGAAGCTGCAATGTTCACTGAATACTGTAGGCAGCAGCTCTCATCAGACAGGACTAGACGAGGGAAGAAGCCAGGCTCACATTGGTCAGGCTCTGGGAGTGCTGCTATAAGCAAAAGCAGGGGAAATGCACGAAAGTCAAAAACCAAGCAGAAGCCATTTGCAGTGAGTGACTTTGGTTTTGGAGACAATTTAAAGTCAGGCAACTCAGTTAAATGTTTAAAGTTCAAAAGCCAGACTAGATTAGTGATGTTTGCAAACCAAGTAAAATTATTTCAATTAGTAAAAAAAATGCATTTATAATAAAAAGCTGTGTTTACTGACATTTGTTCAGTAGGGCAACCAGAAAAAATGAGTGCAGTCTTTTAGTATGAAATACAAGAAACTTTTCTGAAGACAAATATCATCTGTTGAGCTTATGCAAATCTCTTTCACCCGCAGTTCTCCTGCTAATAATCAAGAAATAATTCACAAAACTCTCCAAACACCTCCTCTCCAGTCTGTGTCCCTGCTGTCTGCCTCTGGCAATTTCCTGTTAATCCACAGAGAGCCACTGGGGACATGGAAGTGGAGAGGTTCTTCGTTAGCAATCAGTTCTTCCCCAAGTGTAGGGGGATAAAGTTTTTCAGTGAAGCCAGTTCACATGGCCAAGAGGGAAAACCAGACTTCAGATGTGCAGCTCCATAAGTCAGCTGTCCTTCCCATAAACCAAAATGATTCGTTCCATATATCCACCAGATTACAAACAATATCTGAATGCCCTTGCCATACTTGTATCATCTTTGAAAAGTCATGGAGATCAGGGAATCACCAGGAACTGAAGGCAGGCAAGAGCCTTTTTTTAAACTTGTTTTAAAAAGACCAAAGTGATAATTTGGGGAATTACAAATCAACCAACCTCATTTGGGTTCCTGGGACCAAAAATATGGAGACATTTCTAGGCCCATAAGAAAAAGGCAATTTGCAAGAGTCAGAATGGATTTGCCAGAGCCAAGTCATATCTGACCAGCCCAGGTGCTAACTATGACAAAAAGACTGGCCTTGTGCGGCAGTGGATGTCTTCTACCTGAATTCTGGCAAGGTTTTTAACATGGTAGCCCTCAACATCCACCTAACACTTGGATAGGTGGACAAGCAAACGGCTAAAAAACTGGTGGTATTGTTGGGTTCAGAGTGAGTGGTTAATGAATTGCACTCTATCTGGAGGCCAGTAACAAGAGCAGCACCATGGGATTCTCTCTTGGGATCTGTGCCTTCTAATGTATTCATCAATGTCCTAGGGAAAGTGGTAGCACGCCTACTCATCAAGCTGTCAGATGACACAAAACTGGTGACCAGTCAACACTCCGGAGGGCAGCATTCCCATTCAAAGGAATCTGTATAGGATGGTGTATTGAGTTTTCTGTGGTCAAGTTTTGGTAGCAGGGGAGGGAGGGCAGTGGGGGAGGCTTATTTGAGAAGCTTCTGGAAGTTTCTCCCATGTCCAGCAGAGCCAGTGCCAGCCGGCTCCAGGCTGGGCCCGCTGCTGACCAAGGCCAGGCCCATCAGGAGTGACAGTAATGCCTCTGTGACAACATATTTAAAAAGAGAGAAAAAAATTTAGGGGTTAGATGAAGATGGCTGCCCGAGCAGAGTGAGAACATGTGACCAGCAATGCAGGCACCAAGGTCAGTAGAGAAGGAAGGACAGGAGGTGCTCCATGCAGACAGCTGATGTTTCCCTGCTGCCTGTGGTGAAGACCATGGTGGAGGAGCTGTGCCCCTGCAGGTCACGGGGGACCACAGGGGTGCAGAGACCCACCTGCAGCCCGTGGAGGAGCCCATGTTGGAGCAGGTGGGTGCTGGAAGGAGGCTGTGACCCCGTGGGAGGCCCATGATGGAGCAGGGTCCTGGCGGGGACCTGCTGACCCATGAGGAGAGGAGTCCACGCTGGAGCAGGATTTCCTGACAGGACCTGTGGCCTGTAGGGGACCCATACTGGAGCAGCCTCTGTCTGAAGGACTGCACCTTGTCTAAAAGTGACCCACTAGCAGTGTACAAAGAACTATTGCCTGCGGGATGGGCTCGCACTGGAGCGCTTTGTGAAGGACTGTTTCCCAGGGGAGGGACCCCTCAGGGAGCAGGGGAGGGACTCCTCTCTCTGAGCAGCAGTATCAACAACTGACCATAGCCCTCACTGCCCATCTCCCTGTGCCGTTGGGAGGGAGGAGGTAGAACTCTGAAGGACAGGGTGCGGGGGGAAGGTGTCTTTAAGTTTTATTTTACTTCTCATTCTTAAGCTCTGATGCTGTTAGTAATAAATTCAATTAATATCCTCATTTGGAGTCTGTTTTGCTTGTGACAAGCAAAGGGATCTCTTATGGTCCTTATCTCAAAGCATGAAGCCCTGCGTTATATTTTCTCTCCTTTGCCTGTTTGCAGAGGGGAGTGACAAGAACAGCTTTAGTGGGTACCTGGCATCCAGCCAGGGCTGGATCACTACAGATGGAAAAACAGGGGGGCAGAAACCTTACAGATCCACCAGACAGGTGCAAAATCCTGAGCAAAGGAAGGAACAACGCCTTGCAATGATACAGGTAGGGGACTGCTAGTCTACAAAGCAACTCTGCTGAAAGGGACCCGAGGGTATTAGCAGACAAAGAGCTAAATATTTAACCACCAGTGTGCCCGAGCAATAGAATCCTAGGCTGTATTAACAGGAGCATCATTGGTAGGCCAGAAGAGCAACTACACCTATCCAGCCCTTTCTAGATCACATAACATTACACCCATTTTTGGGCCTCCCAAAGAGGAAATACATATTAACCTGCAGTGAATTCAACAGAGGACTGCAAAGAAGGTCAGGGCCTGGTGCATTCGCTGTGTGAGAAGAGGCTGAGGGAAGAGGGCTTGCTCAGCCAAAAGATGAGATGACTTTTGGCAGGGCTAGTAGCAGTTTTCTAATGCCTGTGAGCTGTTGTCAAGAGAACAGACCCAGGCTTTTCATGATGGTGCACAGCAGGAGGAGAAAAGACAGCAGACAAACTGAAATACAAAAAAGTGTTTCAAACTGTGTACAAGGAGAAAAATATTCAATGTTAGGACAGTCAAACACTGGAACAGGTTTCCCAAAGAGGTTGTGCTGTTTCCATCCTTTCAATTAGAAAAAGCACTGACCAATCTGGCCTGACCTCACAGTCAACCCTGCTTTGGAATAACAACTTTCTGAGGTACCTTCTCACCTGAATTTTTCTATGATTTTATGGTTTTATGGCAGTCAAGACAGCTAGATTCTAAATGGGTTGGGTATGTGTGCTTATATGCACTGTTACAAAACTGCAGCTGCAATGTAGACATACTCTGAAAGGATGTAGGAGCACAAACTCTGAAAGCCAGTGGGGCAGATGCTTCTCAGACAAGTGTTTTGGAAACCACAGAATGCTTTTATGAAAAGTCTTGCTGAACTAAGCCACCACATTTCTCTTCAAGTAATACCTGTACTGGCAAACGTTGATCAGATTTCGTGGAAATAAGCTACAGGCCAAACTTGCCCTCCTGAGTTCTAGTTATCAATATGAAAGATATGAGTTTGATTGCCCAGACTGAGTTTGCTGGAAAATGTCTTAGGAAAAGCATGCTCTTATTTGTTATTGGAGTAAATCAGATGTGGATTTAGTGAGACAGAACAGAAAAGGATCTCATCATTTGTAGGGACATTTCTTGGACTGAACTACATTTTGACTTTGAAATTTACACATGCCAGAAGGCATTTACATATGCAATACCCTCTGATCCTCATATTCTTTGATCTTTTACCACCTGCACCTCAAATAAGAGGCAAATAGCCAATTGTATCTCCTCTTTTTCACAGTCCACTTTGGAAACGCCGGTAACCACATGTTGTCAGCTATAAACTCGACCCTTAGGAGAGATGATTTACACACAAGGAGCACAGAAAGGCCCCTTCTGGAGCAGAGGCTGGCACATGCAAGGACTTCTTCTCAAAGACTGCCACGTGCGCAGAGAATATGGGTAACAATCAGGTCTTAATTGGTTTCTACCTAGCTGTTTGGCTTTCCTTGACCACCACAACAAAAATCTTTGCCCTAGCTACCAAAACGTGTATAATTATGTGCATATAATAAGCCACTAGCATATGGAAGTCCTATGTAATATTTGTAAAGCAGCGTAATATCTTTGGATGAAAAAAGCTACAGCTGTAAAGGGTTGCTACTATCAGCTCCCTTCTGCAATTTCAGTTCTGTTGGCTCTCAAGATTTTTTGAGCCTTTGTTTACTGCTCTTCACAGCAGTTGCCATGCAGTTTATTTGGATCTGATTTTAATGTACCTGCCAGCCAAAACCCAAATGCCAGACTTTTCCCTCAGGAGCCCGATCCACAGCTCAGTGTGCCTGGCCCAGCCTTCCTCCCTGACAGTCTCTGTGGCAAGGCTTGGACCAAAGGCTGGCCATACACAAGAACAGCAGTTAAATTAAGAGAAATGTTGCTGTCAGTAGTCATACGCTGAATATTATCCCAACATCGATGTTCCTGGAGTGCAGGAAACAGTTAATGTAGCCTATTCACTTTCCAAATTTTTAATATTGAAGTTGCTCTCAGAATAATTTGGACATTTATTATCTTTAACTTCTTTAACAATGATTCAGTATGAATATTATGAACTCTTAGTCTGAACCTTAATGCAATTTACTTCTAACTTAAAATTCTTATATTTAGCGTACCAAAAATCTCAGGCTTATAGAAAGAAATCTTGTCATATCCTTATTAGCATTTGTTTGAGGCTAGGGTCAATAGAGGGGGTGAACACATTATTAGCTTCTATTGGCAATAATCTTGAGTAACTTTGGCCAGCAAAGTATTAAGTCAGTTTTGATAATGCAGCAATGGGCACTACAAATTGGAGAGGTAACGCTGCTTCCACATCACTGGCTTGTGCTCTATCTGGCATAGACCTAAACTGTGCACAAAAAGGAACAGTTTCAGAAACATTCCCTGCTTTGCTCACTAAACATCTGTCAGGCAAAGCACCTGCTCGAGCCATTGAGCCCTGCTCCATCAATGGAAGGAGAGAGAATATTGTCAGGACAAGGAGGAGACACCAGATTGCTGCCTCCTTGGAACAGAGAAAGGCCCATGAGGAGAGAAATTGCAATCAGCCTCCAGAGACCAAAAAAGAAAAAGTGCCTGCTAAAGACCATACTCTGCTGTGCTCAGAAAAAAACTTCTGTCCATTCATCAGCTCCAGAAAATAAAATTATATTTACAATACTCTGTTTGCAATGGCCAGGGGCAAAATTCAATTTGTAGGAAGAGTATGGGAAAAGGAATGTTTTGGGGGAAGGGTACATATCAGATTGCAAAATGGTGGATCTAATGAAGAATGGTAGGGTCTGGATTTGAATGAAGCAAAGAATGTGTTTAAAAGGAGAATTAACTAATTAATGATGAAACATGTCCATGGTACAGAATGTGTCCAATGGTCAAAGGAAAGAAAGAATAGAGTGAAACAGCATCTTTCCACCTTGTAAAACTTGCATACAACCTGCAGCCAAATTAAAAAAAAAAAAAGTCTATATTTAGACTAAGGCAACTATACTTTGCTAACTTCACTACTCCTTTTAAAATCTATCTTCAGACATCATAAAGACTGTTAAAAAGTTTGGAATTATTTTTGGCAAGGAAAGAATCACTGTAGGATGTAGCAATTTGCTGGGATCACAATCACATTTGCTGAATATTAGTACTTTGATCCAGTTAAGGCGATCTAAATGGAAACATTTATTTCAAGTAATGCCCCAGCTCAATGTATATTTGCATAGTACTATGAGAAAAAGGAGGGAACTTGTTCAACAGAAAAAAAACAGTGACTTTTTACTATGTAATGATTACTACTAAAAATTGTGACATGTTTCAGAGAGTGGCTTTAACCACAGATAATAAGATAATTTAAGTGGATCTTCACCATAGATAGACTACAGTATTAAAGGTATCTGCTGCTTTCCTGCTATTGAGAAAAGATTTACAACAAGATCTTTGCAGCTAAATTAATAATTTTTAATTACTTCAGTGCCATCTCTCTCTCAGCTACCATTTTTGTTGCATATTTTCAAAATTGTTTTATGCCAGTGTAACTGAATAAATCCCACATTGTAAATGTGACAGACTGAGATGCTTAAAAAGAGACACTCACACCTGCTATTGGTATTACTTTCCCTTCTCTGATTAAATACTTGACTTGTCCAGAGTGCTGAACCAATTAAACCAGATGCAACAGCATTCAAGCCACAAGACAGCAGCTTTTATCAGGCCCATCTCTCACCTTTATTATTAATTTGTCAAGTAAGATTCCATGAGTGTGTTACATATTCAAGACTGCAAGTAATAGTTGTAAAGAATTCTATTTAAAAAAAATCCCAAACAAGAAAGTACTCTCACAAATCCTGCTACACTATGTAGTACAGCTATAGTAAGTGATATCATGCAGTATCACCATGACTTCACTGCTTTGGCAGCAATTGTTTCACCAATAAATAATTTAATGAGCAGCTACTCACTAGTTTAAAGCTACCATACAGATACTTCTTTTTCCACTGATCACCTGAAAACATTTTTAAGTTACAGCACATCTCCCACTGCCACCTTTTCAATACCAACATAATTTTTCTTCTAAGTGTAAGACAAAAATTAAAATCTGATATTTTTTATCCAGCTTTTAAAATCCTTGAGTGCATAGCAAAGCCTTTGCTTATCCTTTCAAACACTATACAAAACAATTCCTAGCAATTAAGTTTTGCTCTTTCCCAAATTCAACAAAATCTGTTGGAATAACGAAATACTTGACCTTTCTTTTGCTTCTGTCTTTGTATTTCAGGACGTAAACGGTTAACACAAGCAGCAAACCAATTCAGCAGAGAATCATTCAATTAGAAGAAACAGGAGCAAGAAAACGAACCCAACACCTGCCCTCGGCCCACCCCACACCTGCGGACACCTCTACTCGCTCCAGCACGGCCACCGGCCACGGCCATCGAGCACAGGAGGATGTCTCGTACACTAATTTCCGATGCGCATCCCGTCCCGAGCCATTCCTTCGAATGTTAACCCTCCAGCACAGGGATTCACCAAGCGCAGCTGAAAGCTCTAAAGAAGAGCCGGTATTTTTAAACACCTCAGCGAGCGACACGATGAGAGGCAGCGCGCACCGTGCCGGCAACCTCGGGCTGCTAACCTCCGACTGTGCGGGGCGCAGCCCGAGGCAGCGGGGAAGCCCGGCCGTCCAGCCCCCGGGGCTCCCGCACTCGGCGGGGCAGGTGCGGGGCTCACCTGCGGGGTCCAGCACGGCCAGCGGACCCGACACTGCGGGAGCGGGCGGCGGCACCATCATCTCTCTCGGGCGTCTCTCGCTGCCCGCGGCGTGCGGGGCCCGGCGGGTCCGCCCCGCGGGGGGAACGCGGCGGGGCCGGGCGGGGACGGGCGGGGA
>VXBA01001382.1:398129-489319 GCA_013399895.1 Serilophus lunatus
TGCCCCCGCCCCGGGGGGAGCCCTGCTGCCGAGGCGGCTCTTGGCCCGCGGCTCTGAGTGCCGGTCCTGCCGTCCTAGGGCAACGAATCGGTCTTTACTTGTGCAGCCATCGGCTGCTTAAATCGCTGTATGTTCTACCCGTATCCCAGCCTTGGAGTTGTTTCTGGATTTGTTCTTGGCCATTTTGTCGCCTTTTTATTATCAAACTTTCCTTTTAGCTTTCATCTTTCTTTAAAAAAAAACCAAACACAACAATATAAGTCAAAATAAAATACCACAGCAACCGAAAATACTAATTAAATAACAGAAACGAGAGTCTCCGAGACACAGGTTAAGGCAGGCAGAGCCTAAGAGATGAAATGTCAAAACTCAAGAGATACTGCAGGGCTGGTTTTTTTCTTACATGGTGTCTCTCAATTGGTCAACCTCACTGTCTTGGTTTTTATACACACTGCAGATCTTGACTCTTGTCCTGCTGCTTCCCAAGAACTGCTAGGTGTTGCTTCTAGTGTTACTGAAGTCAGGGTTGTGTGATTTCTGTCTGAAAGAGTCTAGAAACCACTGAGAAGAAACAGGCAAAGGCACTGCGCTGTGTTGGTGCCCGCTGTTCCTTTTGCATGATTTCCCTATAGCAATGAACATAATAACATTATTTTGTTATTGATAGGCTGCTAGGCACTTTGCTTACATTAAAGTGTGTTCTCCCACTTGCAACAAACTTTACTTAACATTCTTGTTTTTCTTTTGCTCCAATCTCTAAATGTATGGGCATATATGTATTTAAGTTCTTCAGTCTTTCTTTGATTGCCCCAGGAAATGGCTGGACGGAAGGAGAGAACACTTGTAGTCTATGAAGCCAAATAAGCTTTTTTCTTTTTGCATCCTCTCATTTGCAGGGAGAAAAAAATAAGATAGAGGTAATACTTTTATTATTAATTACTAGCTTTTACTTGAATTTATGAAGTAATAGATTGAGAAGACACGGAGGTGATGGTACAAATAAAACACTTATTTGAAAGTAATAGTGGATCAGAGTGATAAAAATGCTCAAAATCTGATAAAGACCCTCAGTTTCAGGAATGCCTATGGATAGAGATTTTCGTCTGCACTAAATAACAACAAGGTTTGGGAAAGATTTTAATTCCCTAGACAGTTTGGGGGAAAAAAAAAGACCATATGCAATGTGTATCATTGGCTGTGATGGGCAATAAACTTTATTTGCCAACAGCCACTGAAAAGACTCAACAGCCTAAAGGGAAAATGTTCTATAATTATTTTTAATTTTAAAAAAGGATATTTAAAATCCTTTCTAAAATAATTTGATTACAGAAAATAACCTTTGATGAGTTACTCACATATTTTTACTGCAAATTTCAGGAGAACTGAGAATAGATCTAGTCCTCCAGTCCTGAGTATCTGAGGGAAAACATTAAGAAATTATGGAAAAACAATCGGTGAGGCTGTATGGGCCTAAAACCTCATGCATTTGAGCATGGAAGAATCATAGACCTACTTTAAATCCAAAATAGAAAACCTTGTATAGCACTTTCATCCCATAAAAGAGGTTGGACTAAGTCAAGAACAACTGTAGAGCTAGTGGATAAGTAACTTCCTAAAAAAGGCTATTGGTGAGTGAACTCACAGGAAAGGAAATAGAAGTATAATTTGGAGGGTTAGAAACTGCAAGATCAGAGAGAAAGAACAGATAAAAAATTTAGCTGAGCCAGATGTTGCAAAGAAAAGGATAACATAACAATGAATTCTTCAACCATATAAATAAAAGTGATTCAAAGAAAGATGTATGGTGGCTAAGTGACAGGGATGAGATGAGGCTGCTCCAAATACTGAATAAATATATTGCCTAATTTTTCAATGAAAAAAAAAAGAATGTAAGGATATTGACAAAGAACTTAAAATAATCAAAGGTAATGTAAAAGATGACATTAGCAGATGTGAATAGGAAGCCTAAGTTAGGTTGTTTCTTGTGTCAGGCCATGTATATTTGCATCCCAAATATGGAAAGAATTAGTAGCTGTCTTTTCAAGTCCTGAGCAACACTTTTGATGAATCAGCCAAGTTGGAGGTGAAGTACTGTTACTGGAGAATAGGAAACCTGTCTTCTAAAATTTCAGAGGGAGTGAGAGGAGCAGCAACTCCATGCCCTGTTAATATGACTAAGATGAGGTTGATCACATTTGAAATTTGTATCCTGTGTATTCCAGAAGTATTTTCTTCTTTGTTTTAAACAAGACCAATCTGGTCTTCCTTTGCAGGTCATGTTTTCTAGGCTAGTGGACATTCCCATTGCTTCCCTCTATCCTCTGTATCATCACACCCTGTGTGGACCACATCTTTCTTTAAAGGTGATGTGAAATAACGAGGCAATGTTCACAGAATAATAGAATGGGTCAGGTTGGAAGGGACCACAGTTGTTCATCTGTTCCAACCTCCCTGCTCAAGCAGGGTCATCCTAGAGTACGTTGCACAGGATTGCATCCAAAGGGTGCTTGAATATCTCCAGTGAGGGAGACTCCACAACAAAAACTATTATTCAAAATAGTTTTGAATTATAAGTCTGTCTAACAGCATCATTCCTCCAAGATACTCAGCAGTTTCTCCCAATTTTATATCCTCTTCAAATTTAATATATCTTATATCCAAGGCCATCCAAGTGACAATACTGAATGGTACCAGACAATTGAAGCACCTCAGCACTTTCTGTCTTTCAGGTCAATTGGTAAGCTCCCTTTTTTATCCCTTCTGTACTATTGGCATTTACACTGTTTCTCTGTAGGAGTGTCTGATACTAAGTTTTGTTATATTGTGTTCATCCTCTTGCAAGTGTTATTTTCTCAGTAACCTGTTTTGGAAGTCCATTGTGAGTTTTTGGTCGTGGTGTTTTCTTTGGGTGAGGTTTTTTTTTTTGTTTTTAGTAAAATTCTAAACAAAAGACCGTTCCTTCCAGCCCTCGTCCATCACTTCTGCTTTCAGCAGGGGGTGTTTTCCAGGCCCAAGCCCAGAGATCCAGTCACAGAGACTACCAGTGCAAGCAATTTGAATAACCCAAATGCACTTAGGTCTTCATCATAGTACTCAAACTACTATTGTATTCCTCAAGAAGTTTGAGACCTGTCTTTTCCTCCCATTAGTTGAACCCCCAGCAGAAAGGTAAGCTAGTCATTGCTGAGGCTATACTCAGAATGCTTAATAAACCATCTTGCCCATTCACACAGGGTCATGACAATGATGTAAGTAAATTTCCTTTGTTCGTAATTTATAAATAGTGTTTATTGGCGCAGTTACTTGTATAATCCCTGAGGAACACATTGCCTTAGTTCAGCTGGGCAGTTTAAGGAAATCATGCAGGAAGTGAAAGGAACAAGAGAAGTAACCTTGAGGTTGAGATAAATGGCCACTGAGTATCTGACTAAAATAGTCGATGCCTATTAAAAGAAAATTGCTGGGCAATTCACTTCAAAAATTTCTGCTTCCTGGTGCCAACCAGTTTCCAGGATGTTTTATTAGTACAAGATTTAAAAGACTCTGTCTGACATCTTTAAAAGGGACTTGAGAAGGTACAACTATTCATAGCATTGTTCATAGGCATTGGAGATAAATTGATGACACATTCTTTCAGTTAAAGAAGAATCATGGAATATTCTCTGTTGGAAGAGACTGTCAGGGATCACCAAGTTCTTCTCTTAAGTGATTTGCCGTACAGGGATTGAACCCACAACCTTGGTGTTATTAACATGGTGCTCTAAGCAATTCAGTTAATGGTAAATGTTTGTCAAAAACAGGTTTAAAGTTTTTAATTGCCTTCAGTAGATTTTTCAGCCATTAATTTTTGCAGTAAGTTTTTTAACACTATAAACTTTTAGTATTCAGAACATGTTGTGACAAGTAGCTCCATGGATATCTCTATGCTATGTGAAAACATGGGATATCCCAATGGGAGCAAGAAGCAAATTGAAAAGAGCAAGATAAAAGTCAAATGAAATGTCAGATTTATTTAGAGTCATAGGAGAATGCACCTGAGGAAAGGTACATTGTCCTTACAAAAAACCTCACAACAACAACAAATCAAACAAACAGCCAACAAAACAAACAATTGCTATATGATACTGAAATTAATTGTGTTACTTACTTCTTAATAAAACTAGATAGTGAGAAGCCATATCAAAAATATACTGGAGATCATTCTTGTGGTGTAGCTCATATGAAGACATACCAAGACAACAATATTGTAAGAAATGGACTTGACTTTGCTGAAGACTGACAACTGCCTTTTAGGTGTGCTGGTGACAACATTGCTTCATTAAGGAAAATCTTATCACTCAATGAAATAAGGAAATTCATCTAATTCAAAGGATTTAAGAAAAGAATACAAAACAAAATACAAGAAGTAACCAAAAGAGAAAGATGAAGATCTTTTGGAGCAGTTTGAAGACAGGCGTAGCTAAATGCAAAGATAGCAAATGTAATGTAATGTATTTAGAGACCTAATAATTATATGTCTTCATTAACACAGACTACGAAGACATGAAATACCGGGAGACATACAATTGATATAAAATGTGATGCCTAGGTGCCTAGGATTTGCATAAATCTGTAAAAACTAAGTGAAGTCTCTGTAACCTTATCTTCATGGAGAAGTTAACATGGTTTTGGTAAAATATGAGAATATTTTCTTTCTCAAGTGCCTTCCAAAGGACTGATCCAATACAAAAATAAAATCTCAGAAAATTGGACTCGTCCTTTGACAGATTAAAGTGACTTTCTTTGGGTAGTTGTAGGTCAACAAACTACAAGAGATGAAATAGCTCATCTAGAAGAATATTAGACTGAAAATCCAAAGGTCTCTGGTTCAGCCTCAGGTTTCAGTGGAAGTGTTTTGAGGTGATGAGGAGGGCGAGAAGCAAGTTTTGAGATCAGAGTGCTGGAGGAAAGAGGGCCCAAGAGAGTGGGAGGATGAATTACCTGGTTAACTCATTTGGTTAGAGCATGGCAGTAATAATACCAAGGTGGTGGGTTTGACCCCCATACAGGCTGCTCACTTGTAGTGGTTTAACCCAGGCTGAGTGCGAGGGACCCATTACAGCCACTCTCTCACTCCCCCTTGCCCAGCTATAGAGGAGAGAGCATATATAACGCGANGTTCTCAGCCGCTGCTTGGGGAGAAGAGTCCTTCCAGCCACATTCCATGGGGTCCCATCCCTCACAGGATACAAACTGCTCCGGTGACAGTCCATCAACTACTGATTGGCCCGGCCTTGGTCAGCAGCAGGCCCAGCCTGGACATGGGGAAACTTCCAGCAGCTTCTCGAAGAAGCCTCTCCCTCAGCCCCCCCCCACTGCCACCAAAACCTGGCCACAGGGAAACCAATACATCACTTAAGAGTTGTACTTGATGGTCCTTGTGATCCTGATTCCTTCCAACTCAAAATAGTCTGTGATTCTGTTATATTAAAGTATTGTCTCCTCCAGCCCTACAAAGAAGAAATCAAGAGAACAATGCCAGGAGGTGCGTACGGATGAACAACGAGATGCTGAACAAATTGAAACACAAAGAGGTAGCTTACAAAGGGTGGAAGCAGGGAAAGGTAACATGGGAGGAATACAGAGAAAATTATACAAACCGCCAGGGAGATGGTGAGTAAAGCTAGAGCATTGGAAGAAGCAAATCTGGCCAAGACATCAAAGGTAACAAAATAAGCCTCTTTAGGTACATCAACGATAAAAGTCAGAGAAGGGAAATTGTTGGTCATGACCACTTAAGGAACCTGAAGGTGCACATGTCCATGGGACTGATGAGGTTCATCCATGAGCCCTGAGGGAACTGGCCGAGGAAGTGGCTATCCATCGTATTTGAGAAGTTACAGCTGTGCATTGACGTTCCCACTGACTGGAAGAGGAGAAATGTAACACTCATTTTACAAAAAGAAATAAGGAAGAACCAGGGAACTACAGGCCAGTCAGTTGCACCTCAGTGCCCATTAAGATCACAGAGAAATCCTCGTGTCTCTATGGAGACAGGCTGAGCTAGATGGGGCTAGAGAAGAAGAGAAGGAGAAGGTTGCAGAGAGAGCTTATAGCAGTTTCCCAGTACCTAAAGAGGGCTTACAAGGTTTGAGAGGGACTTTTCACAAGGACATATAGTGCTAGGACAAGGGAAAAAACAGCCTTAAGCTGAAGGAATGCAGATTTAGATCAGATATCAGGAAGAAATTCTTTGCTTTAAGGTTAGTGAAGCACTGGAACAGATTGCCCAGGGAAGCTGTGGATGCTCCATCCCTGGAGGTGTTCAAGACCAAGCTAAATGGGACACTGAGCAACCTGGTCTAGTGGAAGTTGTCCCTGCCCATGGCAAGGAGTTGGGACTAGATGATTTTTAAGGTCACTCCCAACTCAAAACATTCTTCAATTCTATGATTCTCTGACTGAGAGGTAACATATTCAACTTTTGTCAGGAAATACATATTGGTAGGAACAATCCGTGTTACAGTGAAGACTGAACAGCATAAAGCCTTTTTGTTGGGGAAAAAAAATCTCTGAAAACTGAAGCAATAAAAAAGGTTTTCTGAGAAGTACTTGATTTTGAAGTATTCTTATATTGATAGAGCCTAAGTTTATATAAGCTGGGTATGTACCTCTGCAACATGATTAATAATGGTATGTTTGAAAGGCACCAACAATAACACATCAGAAGTATGATTGCACAAACAAACAAAAAACGAACAACTTAGTTTGTATTGTGGATTGTAAAATTAATTTGTATATAGGTAAAAAAGTCTAGGCAGAGGTATTTATACCAGACCAAAAAGAAACAGATCACTGATTTTTGGAATGCATGTGAAAAATCCTCCAGAAAATGCATCCTAAATTTCAAAACTATGCCAACACCAAAAGAATAAATCAATCTGGGATATAGATGTAGTAATGAAATTTTCATAACAGGCAAAATTGCAATTGCAATCTTAAACAGTTATCATAATATTTGATTAATTATTTTTCCCATCTCAAAGAACCTTAAAAAATTCTTTTAATAGCACAGTGAATTATGCTATCCATTCAAATTACTAAGTTTTTAAAGCCTAGAAGTAAGTGAGACATCTTGTACCTTTTGTCATATCATATATGCCTATTTTAGTCAGGTGCACTTCATTCCTGTCTGCTGTAGTGACACAAAACCAGGGACAGTACAGTGTCAATGAGGGAAAAGAGATCCTTGCACCTCTCTCATCGCATGAAAGGTTATTTCCCTCATATATTCTGAGCAGTTTTGCTTGGTTGAGTTTTAAAGTATCAAAGTTCTCCTTTCCCTTGACAGGCAGTTTTATAGTTCAATGGAAATTGAGGAGAGTCAAGAGCCAAGTTCCACACTGATGACCCCTCAAAAGTTGTAATGTATTGAAGCATTATCAAACTAATTTCCTAATTGTTTTACTGATGTGTTCCTTTAACTTCAGGAACTCACTATACTCTTCATAAACTCTGGACAATGAAATTTGAAATTAGAGCAATATTCTGACATGCACTGCAGTTTCCACTGTATCAAAAAAGTCTTGGTAAGGAGAACAGTGAAGTTTGGAGAATGTGGTAGTGTGGCTTATCTGTAAAGAAGAGAGAAGAGGGAGAGGGTGAGCAGGGATGAATATGCCAGTCTTTGAAGCTCGTTCTACAAGGAAATCTATGAGCCCTGTAGAGGTATCCCTGAAATGTAGAGTGAGTTTCTTTCTCCATCTCAAAGGGTCCTTAGGAACATCCTGCCTATCTAGAGATGGCTCTTACTGTTTTCCAGTGTTTCAGCATTTTCACAGCCCTCACATCCGTTGAAAACTGCAGCATTTCTTTCACACATGAGAGAAGTAGCTTGCCAATTCTTAAAAGATTCTGCTTAGGGTTTAATAAAGATGTGAAAATGTAACAGAAGGAAGGCCATAAAACCTCATCTGCAGGCAGGGTCCTCCTGCAGAACAGTGCATAATGTTGGAATCATAAGGATTCCTGGCTACGTGGCAGAATAAGGCAGTGAATGGGATGAATCACATTGAACTGGAGACAGCAAGTGGATTCTGGGTGTCAGAATCAAGGTGGCTCAGCTAGCGTAGTGACTTACAATGGCCACTGCTTTAGCACAGCTTCACCTCTCAGCCCTAGAAAGGGTTACCTTTCCTCCATCCTGCTTGTGGCTGCACCCATGATATCTTAAAAACAGCGAAGGAACTTAAAAGGGAGGATGATGCTCCATTTCCTGTTCGCTAGTCTGTGGGACAGAAATTCTTCAATTAAAAGTTAAAATGTCAGCAGTTTGTCTTCCCAATGCCTAGCTTGGTTCATTATGGCAGCACAAAGGAAGGGTTACAACCTAGATTATTTCTTCTGCTTGATTTGAAAGCAGCAGAATTAATGATGCTTATGGTGACATGGGCTGCTTATGGAGATAAACAGGAGATGTAGGGTTGCAATTAAGAAAGGTGACAGATTTTAAAATGCATTCCCTGCTATCAGGGGCAAGACACTTTCAGCAGCATTTTAGAGTCTTTCAGGCACTTTGTTTTGTAAAATACTAAGTTGTCCATAAAGAAAAAGGAGTTAAAAGTAGCTGGTGGACCATGACTTGCTGCTGGGGAAGTTTAACCATCCAGGAAATGGACCATGGCTTGCTGCCATGAGTGTTTAGGTGTCCAAGTAGAGGACAAAAGATGCAGAGCCACTGCAGGACAAAGTGCTTAACAAAGGAAACAGTTCTGTAACATCTTGGTTTCCTATATATATTTTTCAAGTCACATGTGAAAGTATTATTTTTTATTTTTTTTTTATTACCAGTGAAGCCATTGAAACAGAATCTGAAAACCCTTGCTCCAGCTACCTAGTAGGCATCTGCTTAATATCCTGCCCTACAATTCATCCCTTTGACCTCCATGGACACCTCCCTCAGCAGCTCTACTGTGGTCCTGCCATAAAGAAGGTAGATCCTGCAAAACCGGTGTCAAATTGTTGTGACTTCAGCCTTGCCAATGGGCTTCAGAGGCTGTTTAAAATAGGTAAATGCCCTTTGCACACAACTTAGTGAAGGATAAGGTCCTCTAATCTTATAAGCTTTTGTTTTTTAAATATATACAGAAAGAACTGATTGAAGTGCAGTAAGAGAGATTTACTAGCATGACTGGGCCAGTGCTGGAGGTACTGGTGTATGGTAAAAGCCTGAGGGCATACCGACAGTTCATCTGGGACATGTACCACCTCCAAGCAGTATCTAAGCCGTATGGTATACATACCAGAGGGTGGTAGAAAAACTGCTGGAGGTATTTGCAAAAATACTTAAGAAACCATGCAACTGAAAGTTTTCACTACCTTACTGCAGGGGCTTCTGCCTTACTAGAGTGGTACCAGGCTCAAAAGACAGCAAGAAGATAACTGCTAAGATTCTGAATTCTCTGACAGTTATTTATAACTGCTTTTCTATGAGCAGGAACTTCCCAGGAGCTGGGCCATCTGTCAGAAGATCAGCTTTTAAAGGTAAGACTCGCCATTTCCATTTTCAGGAAGCCTTCAGTACTGGCTTTGCTGCACATTGTGATTTCAAGTGTTAAGCCTGACTACTTCAGGAAAGGATGCTACATTGCCTCGCTGCCAGAGTCACTGGCAGGGACGGGAAAGGGCGTGAGGACAGACAGAAAACATTGCGGAGATGGAGTCAGTGAAAAATCCATATTAGGAAAGGGAAAATTTGCTTAGAGCTCATGCTAGTGAGGAGGCTTCACTTGCTCATCTTCTGTGGCAGCAACAGTTTGAAAGTATCAGGAATTTATACTATGCAAACGGCCCAGAGGTTATCAATTAGCGGAACAAGGTGCAAATGAGGCTTTACAAACGCCTGGTGAATGAAGCGTAATTGCACACAGCTAAAACTGTCACACTGCCATAGCTCCCTTATATAGGCCTATCATTTCTATTTAAGCATGTATACAGGCATGCTCACATATTCCATTAAAACATGTCGGAGTCATAAAAATATGAGCCATACTGTAAGTTCTCTAGTCACAGCATGAGATTGCCCCAGAAGAAAGGAATGAAAGATTTCCTCTCAGAATTCTCCTTTGGTAGTGTTGTACACCCCCAGCTTTGCCTTGTGCCTGCTGAGGTGCAAGGAGGTTTTGTGTGCTGGAGAGAAATCCGATGGCTCCCAAACCCAATGTTTCAACCCTTACTGCACAAACATACCCACTCCTGCTCCTGTGCTTCTGCACCTTGGAAAATAGGAAAATAAAGCTTTCAAGATGCACTCGAATAACGAGTGAACATACCCCATATACTATTGTTTGCTCATCAATGTATGTGTTTATATGGACAGTAGCCATTTCTTGAGCATCTGTGCAAACAAAAAAATCTTCCCCACATAATATTTATGAACAACATGTAAAAATGTTACACATTTAGCAATTATAAAGAAGAACAGACCAGCAGACCTGGAAACTGGGACTTGGCAGTAATCCTGAATTAGAATCATAGAATCATTTACGTTGGAAAAGACCTCTAAGATCATCAAGTCCAACTGAATTGCATCAATATTCACAAAAGACAGCTCTGGCTTTGGGGAAGAGTGCAGTTTTGTGGTTCACTGTATCTGTTGAGCTGCTTAGGGCAGAAAAGGGACAGAGGACCTAGTTAAAAATGGCTGCTTTCTGCATTTGTATAAACAGCTCCCCACATACTATGTTTGTCTTTCATTTTAAATAATAAAGTCCAAATGAGTCAGTAATGTGATCAAAATATAGTAGCTTATTTTAGGTACTACAGGTATTTACTGCTTTCCTCTTTCATAAAATTTTAAAAAGGGCCTTTATTTGACAGTTAAATTTTGATTTTAAGTTAAAGCATTCTTCTTCCACCGTCACTCCTTTAGTAATAACTAAGTTTACTGATCCACTTGTCCCTTGTCCCTGGAGGGCTTCCTGACTGTATCTTGAAGATGCAGGTTTCCAATGTCCCTTCCCAGTGACTCGAGAGTCTTTATGTCCTAAACCAACTCTACTTTTATCTTGCATTTCCTTTGCATCCAAATTCCTGCTAAGTGTGATGGCATGTACAAGGGAAGTGGCATCAGATCCAAGGGCTCTCTGCCCTGACATTACACTTAGGATAAGTGGCCCTTCCTCTACACTGAAGCTTTTATACATGATGTCAGAATTTGGCATATGTCAGGTTAGCACAGTGAAATGAGGTAAGCTTAAAGCTTTGGAAACGCAAACTTTACACAGATCAGAACAAAACAAGGGAGGTATTGATAGTGTTCAGGATTCAGACTGAACACAGGTTTCCTGAACACATTCAGAGATAACTAAGCTGGAAGACCAACAGAAGTCTGTTGGAAACTGTGATATAACTGTGAAAGTTATTTAATAATATCAGCACATAGGAAAACCTCCATGCAAGTGCTGGCTATTATTCCCTCAAATCTTATGCTTACATTGCAGATGTCTGGGTCACAGAGCAATGGTTTGTATTCATTATTAACAGTGGCCAAACTGTTAATCCAGGTGCTTAGTAGCCCTTGACTATGGTGTAATAAAAAAATACAAGAGCTTCTCTCTCCAGGATGCCTTTGGAACTTGTCTTTGGCATGAGCATCTCTGGACGGAAATTCAGCCCCATTTTTGCTCATTTTTGCTACAAGAGACAGAAATATTAGAGTGTGTCCAGAGGAGGATGGCCCAGATGGTGAAAGGGCCTGAGTGCCAGACTGAGCAGAAGTGACTGAGATGACTTGGTTTGTTCAACTAAGAGAAGACAAGGCAGAGAGGTGATCTTGTCAGTCTACAGCTTCCTCAGTGGCATCAGTGGAGAGGGAGGTGCAGATCTCCTTTCTCTGTTGACCAGTGATAGGGCATGGGGAAATGGAATAAAGCTGTCAAGGTAAGTTCAGATTGGACACTAGGAAAAGGTTCTTCACTGAGAGGGTGGTCAGGCACTGGAAGAATCTCCTCAGGGCAGCATTTGCAGCACCAAGCCTGTCAGAGTTCAAGCAACATCTGGATGATGCTCTTAGTCTTATGGTTTAGTTTTAAGTAGTTCTGTAAGGAGCAGGGAGCTGCAGTCGAGGATCCTTGTGGGTCCCCTCCAACTTGAGATATTCTATGTGTTACATCTGAGATGGTGACTGCAAAATCCAACTTACAAAGCCGAAATTTTTCTGTTCTTTGGCCATTTTAGGTTGATCTTGAATTTGTATAATCATTGTAAAACGCTGTAGGCTTTTAGGGTGAGAAGAATCAGCTTAAGAGTTGAAACTGAAACTAAATTGAGGGCAGCTAGTGGCCAGAGCTGTGACATTAAAAGTCCCCAAGCAGTTGACAGATAATATTAGAGGCGCCTCCCTGTTTGACTCCAGCAGCAGAATGCTGCCTTTGCCCACGTGTGGGGCCCCTCCTGGCTCAGCACTGCTCCTCGGCCCAAATGCCTTTCAGAAACACGGTAGTGACCACATTTAATTTAATACTATCATGACAACAGTGTTCTGCTGCAATGTCCTCCATCTCTTCCATGTGTTCGGCCAAGCCTTTAAAGAAAGGGGCTAGTTCCACTGATGCTTTAGAAGCAAACACTGGGAATTCTTGCCTTATAAAGGAAACTAAATGGACAGAGACATCTGCCTGCAGCTTTTTGGGATGTATCGAAATCTTAGAGTGTAGGATTGCTGTAAACCAATCTTTGTGGTCCCTCCTCACTGTGCTTGCCATGCGAGAAGGCCTAACTCCATATACTCTGCATAAAAGTCCCTGGATTGCTTCTGTTTCAGAGGTCTGAATTCAGTTTGGGTAGAACTTGAAGGGTCTTCAGCTCATGCATTTTACTATGGTTTAAACTAGAGTTTAAATTTCATATATATCAGATTCCTGCCTTGCCCATGTGCCTGTTTTTTATCTAAGATAAACAAAAGGCCACTTTCCACCTCAATGAGAAAAAACCCCAAACATTTAATTGGAAAAAATATGTAAAAGTAGCATGAGAAATGGGAATAAAACAAGACCTGAGACCAGGATTCCAAATATAATGCAAGAAATTCTGGAAAGAAGTCACACAAAAATACACAACATTTTAATTTCTTATTTATTTAGGTTGTTCTTTCTTGATATAAACATTCAATAATTCTAATTACTACAGAATCCTCATAAATCTAGAGGACTTTGTACAGTTGAACAAAACTGTCTTCTTCAGTCTGGAAGACTATGGACACCTGTTGACAGCAAATCTTAGCCTAACCTAGTATTGAGATACTTTTAATTACCAGCAAACTATTCACGTTCTTGCACGTGGATGTTCAGCTCTGCTTTGGACTTCAGTGCTGGCCATTTCTTCTGCAATTTTAACTGTAGAATACATAAATAAACATGAAGCATTTAACATGAAACATTTCCTTCCTAGAGCACTTTGTTCAATTTTTTACTTCTTAATTACACTTTTGGCTTTCAACTAAAAACTGTTTATTGATTTATAAGTTACAATTTTCTTATTGTGTTAAAAATGTTCTGCTACACAGCATACTACATTTCACCTACGAATGAGGGATGTCAGGTCTTTAATCTTAATATTACTTCTTCATCTATTTTTATATGACAGCTGTTTGTGGAAATGTCTATCCTTTTCATACTGATGAAGGACACCTTTAAGAGAACACATAGAGTTTGTCTCATGCTTCATGCAGCACCCAATGTGTGTGTACTGGCTTCTCATTCCAGGATAAAAGAAGGACTAGAGGCTGCTTTAAAAAGCCTAAACCTGAGAAGAAATACAAATGGAAAGAGAGGAAACGAGACACGAAAATCTTAACTGGGTTGGAGGTTGGCCACCTGCTGCTTACTCAAGAAGCTTTTATATCAGTTTTCTCCTTTGGAAATGTGGCTGAAGCAGTCATGCTGCCTGGAAGTGTTTTTGGCAGATGTTTCACTAACAACTTTCGAACCTCTGCCAGAGGGGCCACACCTGGACTTCAGCTCAAAGCACATGGCACAAGTGGCTGGACAATCTCTGAGATGTTGAGGG
Source organism: Serilophus lunatus (assembly GCA_013399895.1). NCBI lineage: Eukaryota > Metazoa > Chordata > Aves > Passeriformes > Eurylaimidae > Serilophus > Serilophus lunatus. The sequence goes on from VXBA01001382.1 coordinate 412,176, forward strand.
GTATAAACTCAGGAGCAGGCACAGAGAGACATGTCGTAAGGGACCAAGGGACAAGAAACCAAGGCAAAGCCTCAGCAGGGGAAGGAGAATGCCAGAGGAATGATTTAGGGAGAGTCAGGAGGGAGACAGGTAATAAATACCGCAGCATTGTAACTCCTCAAATAGTGGCTGTTCTTGCAAGAAGACATAAATTGACCCCAACCTTATGGTGACTTACAAATAAAAGATAATTTTTAATTAATTGCACAGTGAATAAGAAAGAAACAAGCATTTCTTTTCTATAATGATGTTGTGCATTTGGTGGTGCAGAGTGTTGTGGTGCTCTGGCAGAGCTTCTGGAATTGGATTATCTCGTATTGTTCACTTGGCACCATGGAACAGTCACTCTTAATTGCACCTTCTATCTGATTATTAACCACTGCTTCTGATCATGCTCCATCCCTTTCCTTATCTGCTTTTCATCTTATGCATTGCCTTTCTGTAATTGCAACAGAGCTGCCTCGAGGACCCAGATAATTTCTTATCTTCTTTGGGTGCAACAGATTGTTTTGGAGATTTTGATGGCCCCACTTTGATGGCCACCTCTTGCTTGAGATCTTGTTGCGATCTGAATCTAGCCAAGAGCGGAAACAGTTGATACAGGCACTGGTAATTTGAACTCTGCCCCAGAGGATGAGGTTCCTGAGCCAGCGTGACCTGCATGCTGGCAATCTTCAAATAGGTAGGCAGGCCCAACAGCAAAGGTAGTGTGTGCTACAAAATGCGAGTCAGTTTTGGTGCCACACTGCCCTGCCTGTCTTCAATAGGGCCAATATAAAATGCAGCGATGGCTGCCAGCCCTCAGATGTTAAGTGAATGATTTTGCATCATGGTCCAGAGGCTCTGATAAAGTGTAAGCAGTGCATGCCACAGGTTATGAAATGCATTCTTAAGAAATCCTCCATATATACAGTCATTGCCTTCTAAAAACACTCACGTCAATCCTCCACAAAGCCAGAAAGGAACAGCCTCGAAGTCATTGAAGTAAATACATTTATTTTTTAAAATCCTAGGAGACCGGCAGCTTTTCTTGCCAAGAAGATGATTAGGCCTTCACTTGGAGGCTGGACCAGAAGAAAGGAATAAATGAAAGAGGTAATCAATCCCTCTATTCATATTAGAGATCATGAAAGAGGAAAAACTGGCATGAACCTGCCATGTAAGAAACCGGTCTGGAAGTTGGGAAACAAGCAAGAAAGACCTTGACTGAAGTCTGATTTCTCTGAAGGAGCAAAAATACCTAAGTACTGCAAGTATCCTACCCGATTAGATAGCCCAAACTCCATGAAAATAAAATTAATATTGGTTCTTAGATTGCTAACTACACAGTGGCAGCCAGATCTAAGTTGCAGTGCTAAGTACAGCAATGCCAGAAATTTCAGGCAGAGAAACTGAATACCAAGTCTGTATTGCTGCTATCAATTACTTTGTTTGCATTTATAAATAATGCTGGGTTGCTTAGGTTTTCAGTTAGGAGCTCTAAGACTATCTAGGGTGATATCTCATTTTTTAGAAAGACTTTAAAGCTCTTAGCCTTTGCATATTATTTTTAGCTGGTACGCATACAGCATATCTGTTCATACGACATCTGTAGGTTCAGCCTTGTATGATAACTGTCTGCAATGCAGGGATGTTCTTCCACTTCTTTAAGTGCAATTTGCCTGGAAAAGTTCTGCCCAAGCCATGTTTAGCCAATGAATGCATGGAGATTTCTTAAATGAGGTTATTTTTCTCCTTTTTTTTCTCTCCGGGGCATTTTTATCCTTGTTTCCCCTGAATATATAGGCCAAATGTAACACTTAGGAGAGGGCTGGACATCTTGAGGATAACACATCTGGAAAAAGAGGCAACCAGATAATGAGAGGAGAGAGAGTAAATGCTTTCACTGCAGAAGGGGTTCAGGGAGAGATCAACTGCATTGTGAGGCATCAGAGAAGTTATACAGGGGAGACAAAAATGGGGAACAACCTCTGTTGACTCTGCTTATCATAGGTCTGAGGACTGTTACCTTTAAATACCCAGGTGGACCATGCACACAGACAACATCAAGTACACATGTGCACATGGATGAATTTCCTGTCCAGCTTTCATCTTCCCAATAGATTCATAAACAGATGGGTGTGCTGGAGTAGTTCTGTCCAGCTCAGTTTTCTTTCATCTACAGAATCAGATTTGTTCTACTTCTGTGAACAACTTTAATAGTGTTCAGGAGGCATCCCTGGCACTGTTCCCTACAAGAATCAATTGCTAAGGTCTTATAATGAAGCCCTTAGAGAAAAGGGATATCTAGTAAAAAGTAAGTCAACTTCCTTCCTCTCTTATCATGAATTGTGCTTCTCAGTCTATCCTATTGTACAGAAGAGGATGACTTTTCTTCTTTACACAATCCATATGGCATAGTTGTGTTGGGCAAAAGTAGTGACATAATGTGTCGCTTCTGGAATAAAAAGCAAATATGCTGATTTGTGTCTCAATTTCTCATCAATGTCCTGAAAAAATTGTGAAGCCCATTGTAAGAAATTGTGGTGGACTGGAGGCATAGGAAATGGAGGGCAAAGTTTTCCATCAGAACCCAGCAAAGTGACATGCAGAATCTGGTAATACCTCCTCAGGCAGGTTAGTACTGCTTGCAGGGGGACCTTCTCCCAACAGGAAAGAAGGCTTTACACTCCCTTATTATGAAAAGACATCTGATAGCCCAGATTGTTCTACTAGGCAATCTATCATTTATTTATTGGGCTGTAATGGGATTGAATAACTGTCTGCCCCTCCTGGATGCATCCTGCTTTCTGCTCTGTAAGTGACCGATAGGGACCGTTAATATTGCAGTGAACAGATACATTGATTTTAGGGGGGGGTTTTTTACTATGTTCTTCTTTGATTTTTTTTTTTACTATGTGCTTCTCCCCACATCCAGAAAGCTATGGCAGAAGCAAAAAAGATGCAAAGATGCTCCTGATGCATCAGTGCATCATCAGTGAGGGTAATCAAAGGTACTGAGAGGCCTCTGCATCAGAAACCCATAAATCAAGGAGGGCTTTTCTGTTTGAAGAGAAAATGAGCGGAGGTGGCAAGAAGGAGACCAATAGGCAAAAAATGGCAGTAAGAAAGCCAGCAGGAGACAGTTGCAAGCTATCTCTTCTAATCCAGGAAGCAAAGGGCCTGTCAAGCAGTAGTTTCAATGGATGGAATAATATCTGTGCAAACAATATGCAGCTAATTTGTGGACTGCCTTGGAAGAGACCTTTTGTTTGTAGGCTACAAGGTCACAGGGGCTCAGAAAACACCCAGACCTGTTGAGAAGAGAGTCATCACCACTGGCTCAAATGTTAGAAGTGTCCCTCTGTCCCCTTGTCCCTTGGGGTCATTTGGGTTCACATTTTATGGCCAGATGTGATTCCAGGTAGCTGGATGAAGACTGACGGGAGCCCTACAGTTGCCTCACATCCCCAGCCCAGCCTGGAGCGGCAGCTTGAGCATGGGGATCCTCTGGGGCTTCCAACCCTTTGGCACACAGTGGGAGTAGATCCGGCTGGAGGGGTTCCCTCTTGTTTCTTGCTGGGAGAGTGGTCTCAGCCTGTAGAGAAGTTCCCTGTCTGGTGGGTGTTGAACCCAGAGCCCCCACAGGGCTCTGCCTCTTGAACTGGTGAAAAACCCACATTGCAGCTGTTCTGAGATTTCCTGAAAACCATTTGTACAAAAAAAAAAAAAGAGTAATTTGCATGCAAAGCGTGTGTGCTGAGAATACCATCTCTTCATCCCAGCCTTTGAGCCTCGCTCCTGGGGCCTCGAGCACACACGATAACGTTCAGCTCACTTGGCCCCTGACACGTGCCCCGGTGACACCTTATATGTCCTCCTCAGGTTTCTTCTCAAATAGTCAGATTGATATTATTTAACTATTGATTTGGTTTGGTTTTGCAACCAAAAAGTCTGAGCGAGATCAACCCTCAGAGGTGAAAGGGAGGGACACTGCAAGAGCTGTTTGCTGAGAGGTTGTGCTTTCAGTACTGTCCCTGAACAACTGTTCCTTACCCTTTTACACTGCTTCATAGTGCTGTTTGGGGCTAGAGAAAGCCAGCCTGGTTCCTTACTCCTGCTGCCTGCTATACAACACATGCCATGAAACTCTACCCAGTCCTTGCTATAGTGATCTCATAGCTTACAGTTTCAAAAGCTATTTACAATTGAATGGAAAACCTGTGGATAAAGTTCCCAAGGAGGGCATAAGCACATAAAATTTTGGTACTCACTACTTCATACCTAGCTCCAGAGAAATTTAGTTTCCCTAGCTTTAAGACAGTAAGTAGCAGTAAAAGCATCTTCAATGGAAAAAGATCTTTACAATTTTTAATTGGAATATAGATTATTTTTCTATTAATCAAGTCCTTTCTGTAAAGTGACCAATAATTAAGGGTCAAACATATCAGTACCAAAAAGCACTGTGTTTCTACTCCTTACTTGGTAATAAGGACACCTGTATGGGAAAGTCCTCACACCCAGAAGCAGGACTGATTTTCCTGGTGGACCCTCCCACAGCAGCTATTACTCCCATGTTCCCAGAAAATGACCTGGCAGGTTTATCCATCTGGTGTTCTTCACATGGAACCTTTGCACCCTTGCTGTTCTGTAATACTGTACCAGATGCTACATGTTGTCAGTAGATTACAACCTGCAATCTCATCCATTCTCACTGTCTAGGAGAAAGGTATATAATCACTAAAGGAGCCCTTAATCCTTCAGGTCACTTCAATTGCACATATGCATTCTTAAAATATATAACTTGAGAGGCAACTTCTGTCAGCTAGCACACATGCTCAGCTTTTTCTCCCTGTTGTGCAGGTATGAGGGGGATCAGTGCTGTTTAGCACACTGAGTGATAGTGAATATTGATCCTCTTGATTGTCTGGTTGAAATTACATCGACTTGTAAATGCATTTGCAGAAATGCTTAGGCAGGACCAGACACATGCACATGCTTTTCTCATGGACATAAATAGAGAAATGCTGTCAGCCTACATCCACACTTCCCCTCCTATGCTCATCCCAAAATAGGATCCAAACAATCAGACTTTTGGTATTTCAATGAAATGACACCCCATAGGAATCAGGAATGGGGGTATATTTATGCACACACAGCTACACTGCTTCTGTCCACCAAAGAGGGAGGCGTGGGAGCTCTGGACAAGTATTGGTATCTGTTACTGAATCTTGCAATGCCTTGCTGGAGATGTAAATAGATACTCAACTAGGAGCACTCTAGACACTTATAAGCATTTTTTTATATTGGTTTCTAAATAAGATGGAGTTGTAGCGAGTCCACACTTTTCAGGCATTTAGTAGAGAGCAAGTATTTTCAGCATATACATCACCAGCAAACATTTGCTGACTTGCTGAGCCTAAGCATATCTGCTTTGCAGATCTTTGGGCTGGCAGCTTGTGGGGAATGCTGCCTAATGAGCATGAGTAGCCCACTTTGCCCTGTGGTCTGGACTCTGACAGCCTCTCAAGCAGTTAATATTATTGAGATTGAAGTCCCTAGATCCAGCAAATGTAGTACAATCTGTGACATGAAGACAGCTGCTTTGTCCAAGAACAATGCCAGCCAGATGCCTCTACAAGAAGCATCCTATAGGCAGCAGCATGAGATAAAGCTGAAGAGAGGCAAAGAGCAGTGTGATATGTGGTGGGAGAGAAACCTGGGCTAGCAACAGGATCTCTGAGCAGCTGGAACGGCAGAGGGGAGAGGCAAGTAAGTAGAAGTGAAATGCAGGGGAGAAGCAGAGCAACAGATAGAGAAGGGAGAAGAAAGTGTGAGCAACCTCAATAGGAGCAAAAGGGTGTTCTTTGCTATCCTCAGGGTGCAAAAAAAGCTCATCTGCTTCACCTAGGTCTCAGTACCAGAACTCTGAATCCCTGATGATGTATGTGTTCTGACAGTGAGATGTTCTGAAATCAGAAGTAACCCACATCTCCTCATTTTTCTGGCTGTGTGGGTATAGGTGTTCATTGTATCCAGGGTGCCTCTTGCTGCAAGGGGCCTGGAGCAGTGCTCCTGTGGCTCTGCACTGCCTGAAGGACAAGGTGGGAAAGATGAGGTGATGTAAGGAAGTACTGCCAGAGTCAAAGAAAGGGACCCCAGGGAAGCTGCAGTCTCCAGCACTGTCCCCAAAGGTGCAGTCAGGCAGGCTGCTGCCCCAAAGGCCAGGGGAACGCTGTGTCCACCCACTCAGTTATGGCCAGATACTGCCTTGTCCAGTCCCCCAGCAGAAATGCATCTATGGAAATGATCCAAGATTAAAAAAAAATGGTAAACTGGATCACTGGGACATGAAAGGTCTTGGAAAGAGCCTCAGGTGCAGTTGCTCTGGGTGACAGGAGGTGAGCAGCAAAACACTGGGGAACTTCAGACTCCAAAAAAGACCCCAGCCATCCCTTCCAGGAGTAGCTGACAGCCTTTGTACCTAACCAGCTGCACTCCCCATGCAGCTTTGGAGCCCAGCAGATGACCACATAGACCACAGTGTTATGTGCTCTCAAGTGTACCTTGGCCTCAGCTAAGGTCTTGTGACCTTCTACAGAAAGTCTCCATATTCTGCTACCCATCCTCAGAGCTTTCCACCAATGATTCATTTATTGATAATTGCATTTTGCAGTATTGGCACTTACAGTGACTTTACTGAGCCACAAAAAAGCAGCTGTTTACAGAGGCACAGTCGCAACACAGACAGAAAGCAAAGATCATCGAGGAGCCCTTCTGCCCTGTACGTTCCCATCTAAGAAGGTGCTGCTGTCCTGGGGCCATGGGAAGGAACAACCCACTCAGTTCTTTTGACTTGGTGCACTGAATGATGCTATTGTTGTCACAGCTGAATAAGGGAGACTGGGATTGAATTTTAGGATATTATGATAATCTGGCCAGGGAGAAAATAAAAATACTATTTCTGGACATGTGTGTTTCAGGGCTGGAAAAAAAACCTCTCTAGAGTTATCAAACACAGTCATGTCCAAAAGATGTTTTTGACCTGTCTCATGAATAGTCACTGTCCCTGAGTCCTCTTCTGTAAACCTGCCATAAGGGTGCTGGCCCCACTTTGAGAATGCTTTAGGATGCTGGGTAAGTGATGTCTGTTGCTCTGCATGAAGCAGTGCTGTTATTCATTAAGAGTGCATAGAGCACTAGGACTAGGAAGCTTCATTAACCAAAGAGGCCAAATTGGTTTATGAGGGTAATGGGGGACCTTGTTCTGGGACCAAAAGCAAATGGCTGACATGGTGTGACCTCACACTTGTAAGCACATTTTTTATCAAACACATGTGGAATGCAAACTCAGCCTCTCTTCCCCGAGCAGTACATGTCCTCCCTCTGGGCAAAGAAAGCCGTGGGTGCTGTGCAAAGGTTCCTGTGTAGGAAGCAAACCAGACACCTGAGCTGCCCTCCTCAGGCCACCAATAAGCCTGATTTGCAGGAGACCCCAGCAGCAGGATCCCAGCTCAGGCTTCTCACCTTTGGGTGCTGCTGTGCTGCTGATGCCTGCCTGGCATCGCCACAGGTGGGAGCACAGTCCACAATGCCCACATGGTGAGAGTCCAGCAGAAGAAGGGCAGCACAGAGCACACCAGGCTTGAAGAAACATGCTGTGTGATCCTGGTATGGACCATGTCTTTGTGTGCCTCTGGTTGAATCTAGAGTTTATATAACTTCACATCTGATTGTACAGCTCCTTTAAATGGATAAATTTATTTAAAAGATGCCAGTGAACAATTCTGTGATTTCTCACTTTCCCTCCTGTATCTCTTCATTGTATTTTATTTTCTCGATAACCACGGATTTCTAAGGACTGTCATTATACAGATGTCTCTCACTTTACTGAATACCCTCTACAGAAAGCCTTACCCAGCAAGACTTAGGGGTGAGTGGTGGGGGGAGTGGGATTTTTATTAAACTCTGTGTAACAAGTTTCAGACAGGGTCTTTCAAGTCATTGGGGTAGATTGACAACTGAATTAGATCTGTTGTTTTCTTTCTCTTCACTTGATGGTTCAGGTTTTCAGTTTGGATTTCTGGCGATGCCGTACATGTCAGATCAGAAGCGTGTGCATTGTTTTGCGAGGTGGTCAGCAATCTTTGCCATGGATCCTGCCAAATCCGCCAGTTTTAATATTTGTTTCTTGGAAGGAGTAAATCTAGCTACACACTCACGAAAACTGATAAATGCAACAAAACATCTTTGTGCCAGTCTTATTGTTGAGGGACAGATCAAGTTCTTTCTAACAACTGGGATATATTTCAAGAGTCAGACCTGTATTTCACAAGTATCTCCACAACTTCTGCTTGTAGCAGTAGTGAATTCTAAATAGTGGTATTTCATAAGAGTACCTTGGAACCACAGGCTTCATTATCCGTTATGGATGCTGATCCCAGGCTCTCAGATCAATATAAAAATGTACTGATACTAAAATTCTGATGCATAGCCATATTCCAAAATGTTCCCATCTCAGCAGGATGACAGCTAAACATGAAAGTGCCATAAATGATCCTAACCCATTTTAGTGGAACATTCAGTTTTACAGCATTTTTTTCTCAGTATGGTTTTCCCTTGATGCATTGATTCATTTGTATTAACGGTATCTCCATTAAAACTGTTCACCTCATCTCTCTGAAGACTCAGTTTTTTAAATCTTGTAGCCAAATAGCCAAAAGTAGAACTGTTCCATCATTGTATATCTTTTTAATACCAGGTTGCTAAATGTAAGATTTTCTCAGATGACAGTGTGGACTCATGGTTGAATGGCTCTACAAGTAAGTACACAGAGATAATTGGGTACTAAAACCTCCTTGTGCTCAGCTCTTGTCCTCAGATTTCTCTCACCTCTTCTTTTCTTGAGGATGCCTCCTTAGTCCTTACAGTCACTTACTATCAGGAAAAGTCTTATCATCTTTTCCCAGTTAGCAACATTCACTGGAACAAGAGAAACATTTCTACCTTTGGATGTAGGTTTGAATGTGTTAGTTTTGCCATTTTCTGAACCATTTAGGCATCGTTTTAAAATGCCTTTCAGCATTCACAGTTCTGGAGCTGTGCAAAGCAAGATTTGCCATGGTTTCTAGAGCTGTGCAATCACGTGCAGCTCACACAGACAACCCTGGCGCTGATGCCCTGCACTGCATCCCCATGGGCAGCCCCGGAGGGATGCTGTGGTGGCTGCCCATATCAGCATCCTGCTGCTTCTCTGTGTATGGATGCAGGACAGCAGCGACACAGCCCCGCCATCACCCCTACTGTAGTGAGGGGCAGTGAGACTTCAGTCTTGGAGAAAAAAACTGAGCCGAGTCTGCTGTCCATTACAGCGTAGCACCATTACAACATGCTTCTTGGTAGTTCAGAATGCTTAATTCGACACAAATAAGTATCTTTTTTTCAACAACAGGAATCGGTCTGTTGTAACAAGGTCAGGAGGATAACTGAGCAGTTCCAGAGGGCTAGGGAGTGTAGAAGGATGTCTGCATGCTAAAGTGAGCTCATTAACCACTGAACAGCCACTGTGGTTTTACTGGAAGATAATTCTACATTTTCTAGATGGCTTATTTCCTTCTATTAGCCTGGGAAAAAAGGACACTATATATCTCTATATATATTTATTATTTTTAAGAAATACTTATTTTTTATATATATTTGTCATCAGTAGGGAAAAAAAGGCCTGCAAGGATTTAGCTCTTAACAAATGGTATTACTCAGACTGATGTCAAAGGAGGAACCAGCCATGCATATTTAAGGGAAATTTTCAATGAGGATGAGGGGCATCTGTAAAAGTGGATTTTCCCAGTGGCATTTTAATACCTACAGCTTGAGTTGCCACTTTCTGTTTGATATTGATTTTTCATCTGGTTGAAGCTGACCTTTCCCTGCCCAGTCTGACACAGAGTTAAGATCCATACCATCACAGCTAAAGGCTTTGCAAACTTTCTGTGTGCAGACAAACCTTGACAACTCCAGGCTTCCTTACCTTAGTTGGGCAGAACAGGAACTTTCTTTCAGCGCCTGCTGAGTGCTGGGTTCTGAAGATGTGACAAAGAAAACAATTGCCTTGTCACCAGGGTCTCACAGGGCCCGACCGTGGTCAGAGGGTGTCCACCTAGGCTGACATCAGGTTACATCCTTTTGTCTCTTTTGACTGGGAGGAAAGGGAAGATCATTCCTTGCTTCATCCATTAACCAGGGGAAAATTCATGCTAGAAATTGCAGACAGCTGTAGCCCAGGATCATACAAGCCAGAAGAAAAGGGTGCTCAGGCTGAAGAATATGTAGATGAACAAGTGTTTTCCAACCAGCCAAGAGCAGAGGAATTCAGCAATGAGACAAAGTAATCCCTGAAAATCTTCCTGAGGACCAGCTTTCTTCCCAGAGGTTCAAAGAAAGGTAAACATACTATGCTTGCTTAAAAACAGAGAAAAAGGAAAAACAGGAGGAAAAAAAGTTGGTCCCATTGCAGTGCAAATGAAGAAGCTAGAAAAGGGATTATACCATCAGTTTGCCTACAAGTTAATAGGGTGATTAAGAACATGCTGATAATGCTGAATCAACATGATTTCTCACTTTGCTAAGAAAGACTGGTGCTAAACTTGGCATATCTTGGTTTGGTGAGGTTTTACATTGTTTCATGTAACATTTCTCCAAGAAAAATTTGACAATGTGATCTAAGTGAAATAGGCCTTATGCGGTTCACAAGTATTTGAAAACTTGTTCCCAAAGAGGAGTTTCAACAGTGGTCTGAACTTATCCATGCTTTTCTATAAACTGCAAGGGTATACTTGATTGAAGGAGTCCTTCACCCTACACTGATACTTCATCACCTCCTTACCATTACATCACTACCTGAGTTAGTGACACATTTATTGAGTAATGTCATTAATTATCTAGAAGAGGCTGAAGAGTCTGAAGACTGCTTTTATGAATTGGAAGAATATTATTTGTAATAAAGATCTGCTATACCAGAACAAGGTAGTGATGCAGCAGCGTGGTGGAAGGTGTGCTGAGTGCTGTTGCATACACTTTTCCCAATATTTTCTCCCTAATGTGTAACAAAACTGTTGAGTCTTGGGAAGACATGCTTTGAAATGGCTGGGTGCAGAGTTCATTTCTGAAAACCAGGTCCAGAAATTGAGTTGACTTTCCTCTAAAAATGAGGTTCTTTTTAAAATGAACCAGATTCAATCCAAACATCTGAACTAAGCAAGATACATTAAGACAAAGACTCTGCATCACAACTTCTTCATCTTGGGTAAAAACTAATCTGAGACTTGACATGTATCTATCTGCTACTGAGGCAAGAATGATGGTCAGCCCATGTACGTGGACTGTAACAACAGAAACAAAGACAGAGCACAGGGAGGTCTGGCAGGATTAGAAATCTGGGCAGAAAATAGCACGGATTGCGTCGTACAAGTACAAGGTACAAAGCAAATATTTGAATGGCTAAAATCCGATGGGAGGAGAACTGCGAGAAGAAGCAGCACTCGAAGCAGTTTGGAGTATTTGCTAAATAGTAAATACATGTGAATTTGCAGCTTAAGAAAGTGGTGTTAAAAAAAATCGCTGTGTAATTTTGAGTGAGCATGCTGAGACATTTTGTTACCAAGCTGAAAAAAGCAGTATTCTTCTCTTTAGGGCAGATCCCAGAGTAAACCTGAGCCAGTGGGCACATTGCCGTGGATTTTAGAGGATTTGTGGTTGGTGAGACCATAACTTGAAGAGCATTCAATTTTGGATATGTCATTACCCCTAAGACGCTGACAAGCTGGGAGGAGTTCAAAAGAAAATGGCAGTAATAGAGTGCAGGGGAACTGGCCTGAAAAGTAAGATGGAAGACTTATTAAATCATTAATAGCTTGGCTAAGAAATATCTCAACAGTCTTTGAAGTAGGGAAGAATAAATGAAAGAGTGAAAGATGAGGGAGACCAGTACCTCACAAGACGACAGTGCCACAACACCCATGACGTGGTCAGGCCAGGAGAAGCCCAGCCTGGCACACCTGGACAGGTTTGAAGGCTGAGCCTAACGTAACTTAGATATGATGGGATTTCCCTCCATTTGAGGGATGCTTCTAGCTGTCCCTGACACCCACAGTGCCTGACCAATGAGACACCAGCAACCTCAGCACCCCAAGAATACTAAGAAAAAAGGCTGAGGCTAAAAAGTGTGTTTATAGTTTTAACTGCAATATTCTTTCCTGTAGATTTGTAGTAATAATGATTAGACTCTTAAAATTTCAGTTATGTTATCAATAAATTTTTAGCTTTACTTGATGAGCATTCCTTTTGAACAAGATTTTGATTGTAGTGAGAGCCAGAGTGCAGCTTTGCAGATGGACATTCAGCTGGGCATGCGGCTTATGTCCTTGTAACACTACATGAAACTCTGTGGCCTGAAATAGCCTGTGCAGATGGAAATATCCCTTCAGTGGAAGTTGATGAAGCCAGAACTGCTGGTGAAGTTTCATTGTATGTTTAATGCTCCTAAGGATCCAGTTACTCACCATCGTCTGAAAGACGTCACATGTAGTAGTATGTTGCCCCCAAAACAGCAGGCTTTGGCACTCAACCTGAAAGAAACACCACCGGGTTTGGTAAGTTTATTTTTGCATTCAGTTTAGCAGTTTTTCGTAGCAGTAATTTCCTTTAGATTGTCAAGAGGTAGAGGGGAAGTAGAGGGACCTGGCTGGGATCATGGTGGTGTCAGCAGCCTTTGGACCAACGGGAGCAGGACAGAAAAGCAGAGACCAGCCAAGCCCTGAGGAGAGGCTACTTTGCATTTTTCCCAGCCCTGATCATGCTATGCTATCATAAACCAAGCACTGTACTTTTGCCAACACCTTCCCTTGCTCTTACTGCTTTCCCTGAGGCTGGAAACAGTAAGAACATCATTTCAGTTCAACTCTATGTTTCCACTGTTTTCTTTTCCTGAATTGCTCAGGCAGCAGATGTGATGTCTTTATTTTCAATCACAGAATATATGTGTTCCTCAAGCCTGAAAAAATGCTAATGTGTTTTCTTTTGTCAAACAGGGAAATACAGGAGAGAGGCAAATGAGTGGGATTGTAAATGAAACACAATGCAGCAAAGAAAAAACAAACACAAGACAACAAAACAAAGAAATAAAGAACAGCAAGGAAAAAACACCCACCCCAAACTGAAACTAAACAGAAGGCTGGACACAAACAGTGTCACACAGAATGACAGAATCACAGAATATGCCCTGCACATGATCATCCCCAAGAGTCACACCATGTACCTGAGCATACCGTCCAAATGTTTCTTGGACTCTGTCAGGCTTGGTGCTGTGTCCACTTCCCTGGGGAAGCTGTTCCAGTGCACAACCACCTTCTGGGTGAAGAACATTTTTCTAATGTCCAACCTAAACCTCTCTGGGCACAAATTTAGGCCATTCCCTCGAGTCTTGCCACTGGTCACCACCGAGAAGAGATCAGTGCCTGCCCCTCTTCTTCCTCTCACAAGGAGTTGTAACTGCAATGAGGTTCCCCTCAGTCTCCTCTTCTCCAGGTTGAACAGACTAAGTGACCTCAACTATTCCTCATACAGCTTCCCCTCAAGGCCCTTCACCGTCTTCATCCATTCACTGTGCTCCACCATCAGGCTCTGGTATTCTCTCACATTCTAAGTTTTATATTTCAGAAATTTTCATAAAACCTTTTGCCTTCTCCATGAGAAAGGCAGAGCAAGTCTGGCATGCCCGACCACTTGCTGACTTTTTAATACAGAAGACAGTCATAGGCTAAAGAGAAAGGCATAAACCTTATTTCCAACACAAGAGATGAACATCAAATACCAGCCCTAGCATACAACCCCATTGGCAGGCCCCAAGTACATCTTACCACACCAGGACGTGCTCTCCTCCTGGCTGGCACAATCCATGTTGTGTACTGCAGAGCAGCACATGAACAACTCCTCCAGGGAGACAGGCTGAAATCATGGTGCTTGGAGGGGCAGAATTATGCAGCCACCTGAAACCAGCAGGTTGACTCACCATCATGATGTGGGAAGTACTCCAGTAAGGCAGCATGCAGCAACCTGTCCCTCCTGGTATTCCCCACCACCGCCGCCTCTCGCACAACCTCCACAAGAGGGAGGAATTGGTGCCCTTATCAGAGTAAACAAAGCTAATGTTTTATTAACATTGACGCTGAGTTCCCAGTCAGTGCCAGTTGAACCTAAAACAGCTCAAGCCAGTATGGTGTGTGAAGAGCTCGGTGCAAAGCCAAGCCTGGCCTGCCAAGGCATGCTGGCACATAGTTCTGCTCAGGACAACATCTCCAAGGTATAACATCTTAGCCTGGGTCTAACCTTTTATGCATGGTGCTTCAAAAATGGCCTTCAAGCTTATTACTGAAGCTTGCTAACTGTGGAAACCACTGGGAAAGGAAGGGACTTCGCCTCCCTTTTTGCACATGCAAATCTGCTGCCTCTAGTCACAGTAGTGTGGCTCTTGCAAACACATTGCTTTTTTGGAGTCCTGCTGTCACCTAAGTCTGCAAGAGGGGGAAAGTGCAATGAGCATGGCTAGCCCTGCCCATGACCATGCCTGGGCTGTGCAGAAGGTGAAGCTGGACCATAGTGTTGCCTTCAGCCTTGTGCCACACCCCAGACTCCTGCATGACCTTCCCTCTTGGCTGTCCTTCCCTCCCATGGCCAGCCCAAGGTCAGCAATGCAGGCATTAAATACCAGCCAAGGAAAGCAAACGTCAGTCCCCCTTCAAGATGGTCTGGGTACATTAAATACAACAAAAAGTTCTGGGTCAAGGAATTGGCACAGCAATGGGACCAGGTCTGGCTGAAGTGGCCACAAGGCCAGAGCATCAGGGCAGTAATGGATGCTGACAGGCACCCCTGCATGTGTGTAAGGAAAGCGGGCACTGAATGAATCCTGATGGTTTATAAAGCAAGAGGGAGCTTGGGCTAGCAGTATTTCTGTAGGGCCATGGTCAGTAACAAGCATCCTGACAAACTGCTGCGGTGTCCAGGAATGCTTCAACGGAGCCCATAGAATTGCCATTGCTCCATCCTAGCTTGATAAACCTTTTCAAACAGGCGATGCTTATTTTCACTCACATGCACAAACTTTTCAGAGGACTCTCAGATTTGTCACAGCTACACATGGGTCCTGCCTATGGCTCAGCTGTTCCATGCATCTGGCATGTCATAGGACCTCTGATTTCAGCTCTGTGCACAAACACTCAAGTCTCCTGCTCTTCCACCGGGTTTCCCATCCACTCTTGCCCACCATGTTTGCTGCACAACATCCCCCCACTCCAACACACGCCAGGCATCAGCATCCTCTGCTCACAGCTCTTCATTTCCAGTATTTCATTCACCTCATTTTGCAGAAGATGAGTGAGGTTCCTCTGGCCTCCTGTGATTTGTCAGCTCTGTGCAGCCAGATTTCACTTTTTGCTCTAGAAGAAAACAAAACAAAAACCAACCAAACAACCAAAAACCAAACAAATAAAAACAAAAACAAAAAATGAAGGAAAGAACAAAAAAACTACAAACAAAACAACAAACCAACCAACAAAAAAAAAACACAAAAAATGAACAAAACCACCCAAAACAAAATAAAAACAAAAACCCTCCTCCAAAAAAACAGAAAAAAAAATCTGCCATTACAAATCTCTGCTCCTTTTATCCCAAACTTTTCCTCCAGCCTTTCAAGAAAACACAAAGTTCCAATTCAGTTTTTTTGCAAGGTGGTAGAAAATCCCCAAGTTCCTAGTGGGAAATTTCTACACTCAGAATTCATGCATATAAGAAGGTATGAGCAGGGCAAGAAGACGGAGAGGAAAGAAAGGGGAACATAGTTCCCATCTCAGCTACAACAGGGAGACTGTGAGGCAGCCTTTAACAAGACAATGCAGAAGGAAAGGTTGAAATGTCAATATATCTAAAGAATAAAAAACTCCTGACATTTTAAAACATTCCAGTTCAGATCAGTTCAGTGTCATGCCGGAACAGCCTCTGCTGTCACATCAACAGGAGGTTTAAGCATCTCTTCTGACCTGACCAGTGACAGGATGAGATCCCTGGTCAAGCAATATGGTGTTTACTTAGGAAACTCCCATCCTCATGTGCAACACTGCTGCTGTGTTGTGGGAGCCCTGGAACAGCTCTGCTCTCAGGGACCAAGTAGAGAGACACAGACAGGGGGAGATTACTACTCCTAGGGAGTCTCACAGAGCAGGCAGATGTGGTTGAATCAAACCTAAACCAAAAGCAGGTAATTTGTCTTGATTAGACATTAAACTGAAGGGAAAAAAAATCTCCTCATTTGAATGAAGCAGCCAGGAATAAAATACTTAATTTTTATTTTCTTATTTAGAACTGGAGAAGAAAATTAGGAAATAGCAAAGTCATCACTTACCAGTTGACAGGTGTGGCACTTACAGGACATTGCTAATGCATTGTACTCCTCATCTGCTGCCTTCTAAAGAGGCATAGAGGTTTAGCTTTTTCTAAGCATTTTTTTAAGCAGAATTTGTCCTTGTGCAGAGAATGGATGCTTGTGGGCAAGCATCTGTTTTTCTGAATTACCTCTCCAAAGTTGTAGGAAGATGTTTGTACAGAAACCTCAGGGGCCACAAACCATGAGTGGAGAGCCAATCCTTCTCCATGATCTGCTGGGAACTACAAGGGGAAGAAAGAAGGATGATGCCTGTATGGTTTTTGGTGGTGGACCTGTGTTATTGCTGATCTTTGATGGGCCTGATGTAGAGCAGCCTCCAAGGATTTGACAAGAGCTCTCAGGGAGAGGAGCAGAGCTGCTTGGTCTATTGCAGAGCTTCTCTATCCTTTCTAGCCAGGGTTGTAGTATCTCCAACATCAGCTTATTCCCGTGACACTGAAGATGTCACAGTGTACACTCACTTCATGAATTCCAGCAACAGACCTGAAAGTGACAAAGACAGAAATGCAGTGTTGTCATATAATAGTATTATCACAGATTTTCAGTGTGAGTTTTCCTTTTCTGTTTTGCATCCTGATAATTAAAAGTAGGTTAGAATACTAGACTGGGATGGTCCATGTGGGAAGGGACCTTTGGTGTTCATCTGTCCAACCCCTTCCCAAAACAGGACCAGCCCCAAGCATACAGCAGGCTGGGCAGGGTTGCACACAGCTGGAGTTTTAGTGTCTTTAAGGAGGGAGACTGCATGGCCTCTCAGGGTTCTGCATGTTCCTGCAGTGACGACCATCATGGAGAAAACTTTCTCCTTTTCTCCTACAAGCTGAGGCTAGGTAAGGGGAGGAGAGCCTACAGCAGCCTTCCAGTACCTAAAGAGAGCCTACAAGAAAGCTGGAGAGGGACTTTTTACAAGGTCATGGAGTCATAGGACAAGGAGGGATGGGTTAGGGTTAAGCTGAAGTAGGGTAGATCATAGCAAAAAATTCTTACTGGGAGAATGGTGAGGCACTGGAACAGGTTGCCCAGAGAACCTGTGGCTGCCCCATCCCTGAAAGTGTTCAAAACCAGGTTGGATGGAGCTCTGAGCAGCCTGGTCTGGTGGAAGGTGTCCCTGTCTATGGCAGGGACGTGGACCCAATCAAACCATTCTGTGATTCTCTGATTCAAACTTGATCAAGTTGGGCTCTGCCCTAGCACCAGTGCTGATCCCTGAGGGACGCTGCTCCAGACTGGCTGCATCTGGATGTTCACCTGTTGAGCACTATGCTGTGGTCCTGGCTGCCCTGCTGCCATCCATCCCTCCTGGCCCTCTCCAAGCCAATGCCCAGCTCCCCACCTAGCTCCTGGGTCAACAGCTCTATTGACTTCAAACTGGATGACATCAAATTGGAAAACCTCCAGCTTTGTCCACCAGTCAACTCATCTTACAGGCTGGTGGACATGGTGTACCATTAGTAAATCCTAATCACCTTTGTGCCTTCCATCTGCTGGCAGATAGGTTCCAAAAGTAGTTGCATATGTAACAAGTAATTATTTATTTCTAACAAAACCCATTTCCTTAATTATATTTAGAAATCATGAAAACAAAATTTTTTGACAAAAAACACCTCTGCAATTATCCAATTAGTATTAAACAGGAAGTGCCTGTTCAACTACCACACACAGTCGGCTGGTGGCACCAATAGCAATGCTTCCACTAGCAAGCCTAGTCTTTAAGCTCAGTGCTGGCCCAAAAGTCCTGGTGATTTCTTCAATGAAATGCAAGTTTTTCAGCTCATGTGTGCTGATATGTCACTCTATCCAAATACCAGCATCTTTCATTTTCACTGAGAAATATCTGACATTTTCATAACAATTTCCAAAACAGGAGGAGAAATCTAAGAGGCAAACCATCTTAATAGAACCACTCACTGTTATGACTTTATTTTTATTACTGCTGTGTTTGATGTAAATGCATTTTTGTAATTTATTTGTTTTAATATATTTATGTATTTAATTTGTATATTAGTTGAAATTATGTACATTATTATACAATGAGAATGTAATAAAGTTATATTAGTATTATTAAGGATTTTATATTAATATGGTTAATGCATTTATCTAATTTGTATTTTTGGAGCTTCTAGTCAGAACAGATTTTCAGTTGTAATATTCTGCTTTGTTCTTACCTTCACTGTGTATGCTGCGGTTAACTTGATGCTTTTTCAGTTGTCATTGAACTTTACTAACCCCAGTTTAGAAACAAGGAAAAATTACTTATATCACTCACTTAAATCATTAAGCTTCCCTACTTTTGCCTAATATAGCCAGCAGTGTTGAATCTAGGTTAGCAGATTATGTGCAGGTTATGGCAGCATTAAAAGCAGACAGGCCTTTCCTCCTTCATTTGAAATCTGGCTTTCCTTTCCTTCAACCAACATTTTCCTGCCTATTCTGTGATACACAAATCCAGGGATATTTCTTTGACTCTGTTAAGATGAAAGAAGTCGATGCTGCTCCTCTCCCATTGCCTGTGCAGTCCTGTTGAGCTGCTCCATGCCTTTCTCCCTCCTGCACATGACTGCCCTCCTGGTTTTATGGTCTCCTTCGTGCTATGCAGACACACCTGTGCGACTGCTGCTGAACTCAGCAGAGTTTTAGATTCCCCAGCCAATGATAGGTGGGAACAAATGTGATATAAGTGAGAGGAGCATGTGAAATACTTAACCTCAGTTTCAGCAGAGTACAATCTCCTAAATTTCAAGATGCTCCAATTCATCTCCTGTACATACACTTGCATGCTGCTAATTTCCACATCATCTTCTCTGTGTGAAAGCAGAAGTAACAACATTTTCCTTTTAAACGTAATTTGGGATTTAATTGCATTATTAATAACTAATTTGTTGTTTAGATTTAGCTGCCTGCTGAAGTGTGCATACTGTGTAATTATCACCTTTCTGCAAGCTGTGCCGAAAGTTCTTTCTTCAAAAAGCTTCTAACTCCACATTTTACTAAGCCCAGTCACTCCCCTTCATCAGATTCACCCAATCGGGTCTTACTCATCACAGGAAAAGTTAAATCCTGTTCAAAACCTGCTACACCTCCACTTACTCCTTTCTATAAATTCTTCACACCTTTGTTCCCATTTCTGAAACCACTAGGTGGGAACCTCCTCAAGCCTTTTAACCTATAGGCACTTGTTTCATTTTCATAATTTTCAGGGCACTGCCCAATCTCCTTGTCTTATTTTAACTTTTAAGAAAAACCCCAGATTTGTCCTGAATGTCAGTCAGCTTATGGTGTAATGACTGAAAGTATCTTTATGTTCATTCTCCTTGCCTTTCTATGGGAAATATAAATTATTCAAGTGTCTGTTAATGTTGTGGGTTTTTTACTTGGCCTGCATCCTCTGAAGTGAATGTAAGGCAGGGCACACATACCTGGATAACTGGGATGAAACCCTGACCCTGGGAAATTCACCAGGCAATTCTGGAGATTTGACATTACTGGGTTTCAATAAGAAATTAAGAGCACTAGCAATCAACTCTGACAAGCAAGGACACCAGCAAACCTGGAGGGGTTCCCCTTCTAGCGGGAACATTTAGAGAGTTCATCCACTCTGTCACTTGCAGGGCACCCTTTGCTTTTCCATCCATTGGGAGCTGCTGGGGGCAATTTTCAGTCCTGCTCCTCTGTGCACAGAGTGAGCTCAGGGTTGAGCATCTGCTTCTGAATGCCCTAGAGCCTTTGTTTTAAAGCTGATAGAAAAGGGTTAATTGGCACTGTACGTCCTTTGCTCTGCCTCATCATATACCTGTATGCCAAAACTTCTATTATATACACTCCAAAGCTGAGTTAGCACTGTCAGAGATCACCTGAAAACTTCCCCCACAGAAAACAGAAAAACAGTGATCATGTTCCCCCAGGTGTACAACATGTCAAATTCTGGGAAACTCCGGTGCTTTTTGCTCCCTGGTGATTCCCATTGCAATACCCTATATCCCAACAGATGTCTACAGATCGTAGTGAGAGAATTATATTCACTAATTGCAAGTTAATTGGAAAAAAAAAAAAAAAGAAAACCTAGAAACAAGCTCCCCTTCACTTTATCTGCTCTTGATAACAGCTATCACACTGAGTCTATCACAAACCCTACGGGAACTCCGCAAAATGCGTAACTCCGCTGACCTGCTAAGGCGGTCAAGAGAAAGGAGAAGGGCATTGATTGGAACTAACTTTCTCTTGCCAGCCTCAGTGGCAGCATTATCAACACCCTTTGTAAGGAACTGTATCTGCAGTGGGTTGATAGTGGAGAGAAGGGGCTTTCATTGGCATAGGAAACAAACTTGGTGACCTTCAGCGGAGAAGAAGGTATAAAACCCAAAGTTTCTTGGGTGACTGTCTGGGCAACAGTTGAATTCCTCAGTTTCAGAGGAGGACACATTTTTGGGAACCTTTGTGAGAAAATGGCGACTTTAAATGAAAAAAAGACCTGCAGTGAACGGATGGAGAACTTCCGTCGTTTTGTCTGGAATCCAGAAACAAAGCTTTTCATGGGAAGGTCCTTAATTAACTGGGGTAAGTTTTCACGTGCAAGAGCCTTCTCTTCCTCCTGGTATACTTAAAAACCGTGTAGTGGCATGTCATTATAATGAGTGGGACACAATGTTGAAGTGTTGTAGACATCAGTTCTCATGTATGCTTTTGAATCACTTTTTGGGTAGTCCTATAAGCTGGATCAATTAGATCAAAACATTAATTAATCAAAGTAATTCCTGCAAATGTAAGATGACTTTAAAGTCGTTTTTAACCAAGTACTTCAAAAGGAGAAAAATGAATGCATTAAGAGCTAACATATAAATAGCTAAGGGTAATGGTTAGAGTGGCGTTCTGACATTGCTGACTAAAAGGGGCTCACATTTATGGAGAATTTTGCTTAATTGGCGGGGTTTGTAAACAAGTTTTGTTTTTCTGAAATTCTTTTCTGAATTATTGTCTGCTTAGTAGATCTCGTTTCTTATCACCGCATGCTGATGTGAATTTCAGCTAAGCTTCCCTGCCCATAGCTAAACTTGTGTCTGCAATGGTGATGTGTTTTATGATCTCTGCAAAGGGCAGTCTGGACCACTGTAGGGAAGATCCCTGGTCTTCCCACAAACTGCAAGAGTACCTGCGAGTTTCCTGCCATGAAATCTGTGAGTGTAGCTTATTGGGCACTTCTAAAACTAGAATTTTACAGAAAATGCAACTGAAATGTGAGACCTTTCAGTTGATAGAGCAGACTGTGCTATGAGGCATTGATGAACACAGGGACAGGTTTCTAACAGCCCCCCCAAAAACAACCACTGGCCGCTGTAGAGCACCAGCCACATGTAAGAGACTTTTTGCACACAGAGACAGAAACATAACGTTATCCTGCATCTCACATCAGAATAAAATAGCAAGATGACACATTTTGCTGATGGCGATTTTAGCTGTAAAAAGCAGTGAAGTGATATGGGTCTAAAATCAACATGTTCAAAACACTGACACCTGTCATCCAAACAACAAATAACACAAGGAGCAACTTGGCTTCGTCACAGAAATATCTCGTGTTTTGTAGTAGACAACTGGTCTTAATATGTGAAGTTACTTCAAGAAGCCACATAATCTTTTGAGCCTTAAATAATCTGAACTCAGCACCAACTGCTTCAATAATCCTTGTAAAACTGAACAATTTGTTTTATAGAAAAATATTGCTTTGAGAGTAGAGAAAACATTCCAAAACATCTGTCCCTTTACAGGGAAAAACTCCCTGAGGCCAAAGGCTGAAAGGAGAAGGCTGTCGCTGCCAGAGTGTTTCTGGCTGCAGGGGGATCACTGCACCTTGCTCAAAAAATGAGATCTTTGCCCTCATTTTTTTTCCACAGTCTGGATCAGCCTCTACTACCTGGCTTTCTATGTGGTGATGTCAGGGCTGTTTGCACTCTCCATTTATTCTTTAATGAGGACGATTAATCCGTATGAGCCAGATTACCAAGACCAGCTGAAATCTCCAGGTACTGCCAGGGTCCTGCTATGGCTGTGTGGGGCTGGGCTGGGCTGAGAGGCAGTGGCAGAGCCCAGGTGTGAGGGGGGAGTGATGTGGAATAAATCAGGTCACCTCTGCCCAAATGATCATTTAAAAAAATAATTAAAAAAGTTTAACCTCTGCCTGAAAACACTTCAGGCTTTTTAAAAAAAATTGACACATTTAATATATTAATTTATATATGAATGTATTTATATATTCATATAATTTTATATATATATATATATATTCATTTATTTCATCATGCTATTGAGACTATCAATGTCTGTCTGTAGCAGTCATGTGCAAGTGGAGGAGCCCTTCCTGGGCTGTGAGGCTCCTCCCTTTTCCCTGGGCAAGGGTCAGTCTCTGCTCCAACCCCACAAACACCCTGGAGAGTTTTGAGGCACTTGGCAAGATGGAGAGGCGTTGGGGCAAGCAGGCTGGGGTGGGTATTTCTATGCTTGCCAGCACCATGGAAAGTTCCTGAGAGAACAAGAACACCTTCTCAATAGGATGTGCTGTGCCAGCAGTCAAGTAAGTAAGACAGACTCGTGGGATTTGTGGCACATGGAAAGAGATGGGGAGATGATCAGCAAGAGATCATCAGTATACACTGCTAGAACACCCCACTGGCTTGTATTCATGATGGGAGTGAAAAAAATTACTGTCTAGAAGCGGTATCCCTAAAAATGGTTCTGTCAGATATCGTTGTATTTTGAAGTTTCCTGTCCTAGTATTCAGTTAATTTGGTGTTTCTTTGCAAAAGTATTACTGCAAAATATTAACTGTGGCTTTTTCAAAAGCTGTTCCTCATGCTGCCACATGATCTGTTTCTTTAACCTGGTGTGACTGTTATTGTTAACAAGTCCTGAGGGAATCCAGTGCATTTGCTGGAATGATTTTACAAGTTGTTCTTATAGCAGTACAAAGATATGTGAAAAGAAAATAGTTCAGATAGTTCAGCAGCAGCAGAGGCTTTAGGGTTTTGGTAGAATGGCTCACAGCTGAGGTGGATTCTGTACATGATTAAATCCTCAGGCGAGGATTTATTGGCCCTTCCTAAGTCCATGAGGATCCATTACGCTCATGATAAGTCTTGTTGCATTGTAATCACTATTGCCAATTTAAATAAACAAACCTGTGCTTGGCACCTCTCTTCTGTTTTGTCTTCCCTTTTCTTCCCCTGTGAAGGTGTAACATTACGACCTGACGTTTATGGGGACAGAGGACTACAAATTTATTATAACGTATCCGACAACAAAACCTGGGAAGGTTTAGTGACAACTCTTCACACTTTCCTGACAGGTAAAAATTAGATTTCCTGCATAAAAGGAATGTGCTGGCCCACCTCCCTTATTAGGTACAAGAATCTTAAGTTAGTGTCTCCATTTCACATTTGTCCTTCTCAAAGCACAGATTTTGAGTTGCAAATTGTATCTTCTGAAATGGATGAGCAAATTAACTCATGAATCTATAAATGTATAAATATGTAAAAATGTCTACAAAAATCAGAGTCCTGCTTTAGAGGTTTCACTTTGTTTCATCCTTAATAGCTTCAATAAAATAGGCCAGTAGAAAGTTTCAATGAAGCGGGAGGACAAAAAATATTCAAAACTACTCTCATCTAAATTAATTTCTCTGTGATTACAAACATCAAAGTGCCATAATAAGTGTGTAAAGCCATTGCATGGTGTCATCAGAGAGTACAGTCAAAGTAGGTTAGGTGCTCCATTTGCCTCTTCATATCTTAGCATATTTATATTTCTTTTGAGCCTTAATATCATAATTATGCATGTTTCTCACATACATACTGAAAAAAATTATATTTGAAATTGATTTTATATGAAGCTATCAAGACAAATTGCCAGTCTTATCTCAATTGGATGTCTTTTTTCTTTTCCTTGGATAGTCTAAAAAAGACCCTGAACCAAACCCCCAAACAGTTTAAATTCTCCTCAATCCATCTAATCCCAACCTCACTTGAAGTACAGTCTCCCATGATAGAAACTCCAGCCTGCTGTTTGGATGTATAATTTGCATACGAAAAACTTCAGAGGGGAACTTTTCTTTCTTCCTTCACACATCTAGCATACACGCCAGCTGCTCAGCATCTGAACATCAACTGTACCAATAACACATACTTCATCCAGGACACCTTTGATGGCCCGAATAAAACAAAACTATCCTGCAAATTTACCTCAGATATGCTTCAAAACTGCTCTGGCATCACAGATCCAACTTTTGGATTTCCAGAAGGAAAACCCTGTTTTATTATAAAAATGAACAGGGTAAGTACAAGCTCAAGGTGCTGAGCAGGAAAGGATTTATTGAGACTAGATCGAGTGTCCACTGGGGAGCTGGTGTGCTGTCTGCTGCCACATGTTCTAAATTCTGCTTTGTACTGGGAATCAAAAATCATGAGTTACCAGAGAAATCCTGAGACTTTTTCACCGTCCTAGGAAAGTAATATGGGACAGTGATCTCTGAACTGACTCTCTACCTTTTACTTTTGCCTTCAGCTGAGGTGTTAGGATGCAACAGTAATTGAAGTGGTTTCAGAGAGGTGATGCCTTATTTCTCCAAGCTGCATAGAAAATCTTTAGCAGAAGGTATAAAAACAAAATTCAGACCTGATGGATATTTTTCTTAGGGAAAACCATTAACACATTTTATGGAGAGGAAAAGGGGTATTTTTATGCATCCTTTAATTTTTTTTTAGGAAGTAGACATTTGTTTTGGAGTAAAATCCTGAGCCTCCTAATTCACTTTCAGTAGAAAGTGAAGAGCTCAATTTCTCCTCCACTTCCTGATAGAAAAAAACCTCTTGATTTTTGGGTTTGCTTGCACCTTAGACATTTTCAAGAATCTGTGCAGCCCCTAACTGTGAGAGGAGAGCTGTGCCCCTGATTTTGGCAAATGAACTAAAATGGGCTTTTCCCCAAACCGCCTCCTTCGACAAAACTGGGTTCAGCCTCAGCAGGGAAAAGACACAAGGAGAGTGACCAGGATGTTTCACCTCCTTTCGTCTTTGCTGCTACAGCATGTGACCTCACTAGTTTTGTAGGATCAAACCAGCTCAGTTTTTTTGCCAAAATGAAGGTTTTCTAGAAAGGTTAGGATTAAAAGCCGCCTGGGCTTCAGTGCCAATGGTACCTGTGGGTAAACGAGCTGGACTTGGAGGAGGTGCAGTGCCACCTGCCCCAGCTAGGCTGGAGCTCATCTGCAGGGCCCATCCTGCACAGCACCAAGTCCTGCTTCCTAAAAAACTAACCACAAGAGTTTTTTACCCAGGTACACAAGATGAGATGATCTGTTCGACAGAACCTTACGCAGAAAAACATTAGGCATCTTTTGAAGCTCAGTTGTCAGTTATTTGCTCAATTTTACCTCAAAACAATTTACAAGATGACCAGATGTGCTTTTTCTATTTTAGATTATCAAGTTTTTCCCTGGCAATGGCACTGCACCAAGGGTGAACTGCACATATGTGGTAAGGGTATGAAGTCCAAGTCTCACAAATGTCATGCACTGCAGCTCTGAGAGCAGGAGAAGTGCAGTTGTGACCAGAAAGATTACCCTTGCAGCTCTGGAAATCAGATCTCCAACACTGAAAATATTCTCAGTTCCCTGCAATTTCTTGCACCAGCAGACATGCTAAGAAACAAAACCCCACTTTGCTTTGTTTTAAATCACCTGAAAAATTGTTCTCCTGTGCTGAAGTGAACATTTGCTGTTTGCTTTGAGCTCCCCACAGTGACATTCCTGGCTCAGCACAGCCCCCTCAGGCTTTCCACACATTTCAGCAAGTCCAACTCACTGAATTCCCAATTGCTATCTAAGAACACTTGCCTGCTTTTCTTGGCAATAGTAACAGCTGGAGATTCCTACTTATACTTGAAAAATAAAAATAAGACAGGCTCTAAACAGACTGCTGAACTTGAGCTCTATACACACTTAGCAGCAGTAAAATGATTGTCCTGAGCTGGCTCACCAATGGAGCACCTTCCTTTCTTATTTTACAAACAGGACGAGGAGTCTCGCCCGCTGGAGGTGGACTACTACCCTGTGAATGGTACCTTCAATTTGCACTACTTCCCCTACTATGGGAAAAAGGCTCAGGTGGGTGCTTTATGCATTTAAATATAATTTTCTGCTTTCTCTTTGTGTAAGGTGAAACATACGGAGCACCTTTGCAATCCTAGAACTCAAAAGAAGGCTATTTTTAAGACTTTTAAAAGCGGTAGTGTAAAATTATTTTTTTTTCCCCCTCCTAGCCCAGCTACAGCAATCCTTTGGTAGCTGTGAAATTTCTCAACATTACAAGGAATGTAGAACTTAAAATAGTGTGCAAAATCATTGGAGCTGGAATTACCTTTGATAATGTTCATGATCCGTATGAAGGAAAAGTGGAATTTAAACTGAAAATAGAAGACTGAGCAGCAAGAGAGACACTTCTGGAAAACATGCGAAGAGCAAACTCTTACCACATTCATCCATATTTATTTTCTCACTATGGTTCCCATATAAATTCCAGTTCAAAGAGACATTTTCAACTGCAAGATGACTGTACGGCTAAAAATCAAGATACTACTCTCAGTGTGACAAGGAGATGAGGATTATCTCGATGTACACAGCTTAATATTCCATGGCTACAGTATGCTGCTGTCTCCGTGCAAATATTTGTACAAAACAAGTTTCCCCCAAAGTATGCAGCTGTGTCTTCAAAGAAAATAAATACATAATCAATTATTTTCAGTCACTTTTCAAACTATAATAAATAACTGGTGTATGATACTAAACCTTGGATACTGAGAAATAATTAGGTAGCTAGAAAAATAAATCAACTTTGAGACACTAGCAAATGACGAAATTCTCAATCTCTTTTGTATAGAATATATAAATTATAAAAGTATTAAAATTATCTGTATCCCAATGCATTGGCTTTTTGTACTAGTCAGCTGAGTTGGATTTTATTTGCTGACAAATCAATGATTGCAAAAGAAGCAAACTTGAAATCTGTCCTCTAGTTTACAGCTTTCATTGTACCACTTACCTCTAAGTATAGAGCCTAATAAAAAATAAAATAAAACAATTCATTTAACTATTAGAGGTTGTCATGCCTGTTGGCTTTGTTTATTTAGCGTTTTGTTGTTGGCTTTGTGTTTATTGTTTTTGTGGTAGTTTTGTTTGTT
This sequence comes from Serilophus lunatus, assembly GCA_013399895.1. NCBI lineage: Eukaryota > Metazoa > Chordata > Aves > Passeriformes > Eurylaimidae > Serilophus > Serilophus lunatus. The sequence continues at coordinate 439,909 of VXBA01001382.1, forward strand.
TTCTCCTGTAGAACTGCATTGATGATTTTGGGGTTACTCACAGTAATCTGGAAGATGTTGAAGTAACACTAAATCTTTAAGTGAATCTAAAATTTAAGAAGTCTAACTCTATCACACAGGATACAAACCCACAAGATTGCTGTGTCTGTGTAATATGTTCATGTTAGCTGAAGTCCAGGATGCTTCAGTCAGAGAATAAACACTGAAGAGATAAAAAGCCTTTCAAGAAATCATTTTGCACCTTCACTGATTGGACATTTTAGGAAGCATTAAGATGTAACAGATCAACCTCCTTTACTACAGCAACTTTTAGACACCCAGCTTGCAGACAGAATACAGTTGAAGGGGGATATTTCCTCTTCAAAACCACAAACAGTATTTGAGCTTTTCTTAGAAAAATTTGGCATTTCAAAACCAGTAAGAAAATGCATCCTCATATAAGAATTTTTTTCCTCCCTGGCTTTTCCTGTTTCAATTTTCACAGTAGGACTTTGCCCTTCTTCTAACAGACAATGAAAATTAATTTTATATCCCTGTTGGAACACAGGTCTCCTGCTGTGCATCTTTCCAAAATAAAATGGAAAACAACAAAATCCTTTCAATAAAAAAATAACTCACGTGCAAGGTTGCCTAAAAACAGATCATTTAAATATTACCAGGAAACCAAACAACTCTTCCCTTGGTGTTCTGACATAGGCAAGATTTTCTGCCTGGCTGTATTTAGCATCTACAGTTGTAACATTTGAGCCAGGCGATGCAGTGGCACAAACTCACATTCCAGCTCGCTCTACGACCACAGCACAGGAAGATGCTCAACAAACTTCCCATGGATTGTGCGCCTGCAAAAAACGTAAAGACGTGCCTGGATTGACCAAAGGGTGATGCGTTCCGAGAGCAAAAAAAAGGGTATGCAGGTCCATCAGATCTGGTTCTCTACATACAGACTGTCTTCCTGAATTTAGATATTTCTTGAACTTTTAGCCATCTGAGGTTATTCTCTTTCTAGAACCAGAAATAATAACAGAGAGCAAGGTTTGTGGCTAGTGTAGCTGAAGTAGAAAAGCCCTACATTTCTTAATCTGTGTGAACACCAGTTTGTCCAAACCCCAAATGTAGGCACAGTTAAATAGCAGAATAACCATCACCAAGGTATTTTGTAATACTAAATACAGCATGGCACAGCCTAACGCTATGTACCAGCATATGATGTAGTAAGTAATGAAATCATCAAAGCAGCAAAGACAGGCTTGCAGGGCTGCACTTGGAAGACAGGACTTGACAGGAGTTACAAGATAAAGACCAAAATAATCTCAGGGGAAGGAAAATGGGCAGAGCATTTTGCCCAAGGCAGAAGAGGCATGATGGCAAGAGCAAAAAACCAAGCTAAACAGCAGCTGAAACCTGGGGGAAGAGAGCAAGACGCAGAAAACACCAGCAATGAGAGGGAAGAAATGAAGACACACTTCCTCCTGCCTAAGAGCTCTCCAGCCTGATCACCTTCACCATGGAGGCTTGACGAGGACCTTGGCCATCAGTGCTAAGGCCAGCAGCAGCTGGAAGCTACTGGGTAGTCACAGTTAATTTAGTGTACAAGCATTAGTGAGTATGAGTTCTATATACATAACAATATATGCAAGAACTAATTATTTAGCACAAAGTGTGTTGTTAGGGAATTAATTCAACAGTTTTGTTTTCAAGTTTAATACTGGTCACACCACTTTTAAGTATTCCCACTGCAAGCCTCCAATCCTTTGACAGATACACATTCATTCAAGAACACATATATATATATATATATATGGATATATCTAGACATATTCATATACATAGAATATATGTAAATTCAGTTGCAACAATAGCAATTACACCAAACAATATAAATGGGGAAAAAAGTTGGGCCACATGGGAAACTGAAGCAGCAGATTTAAGAATAAAATGCAAGTAAAAATTCCTGAGTTTAATAAGATGTTGATCAGCTAGGACACCCAACAGAAATGGGCAGCTAGTCCTTGCTTCTGGAACAGCAAAAGGGCCAGGCAGGCATTATCAGGAGAAAACATGTGTCTGTCAGTGCCAGACTCTGCCCTTTTTTCCTATCTGTTAAGCAACAGTGAGGTTAGCCAGGAGAAGAGGCACAGGGAAGGCAGTAATATGCCATGAAACTAATATTGCTGATGCCACAGGTCTTTTTTATATTCAATAAATTTGTTTCCATTAAAGGTATTGAATAAAACTCTCGAAGATCAGTACAGAAAGAACAGAAACAGAGCAGTTGCTTTGAGATGTACTTTCCTCTCCACACCATCATCTATTTTTTATAAATATTCACAGGACTGTAAAGCCAATAATTGAACTGTAAAGTCCTAATGTCTATTATTAAAAAATATGAATAAAAATTAACAGGATGCAGAAAAACAATGAAGAGAAACTCCTTAGTGCTTAAAGGATTTTGGGCTGAGACTACAGCAAGTTCAAAGCTTTGCCCTCTACCCTTCAGATTGCCAAGTACTAGTTATTGAGTCTTTGCTTAATGGTCTCACATGATGTCATTGCTATTGCACTTGGGAATTCCTCTCATTTCATAGAGCTGTTTTTAATCTCTTACCTGTAATAGAAGTCAGGCAGAGATTGATTCTGCAACAAATAAAGCTGTCTAACCACGTGCTTTCAGTAATTGGATGTAGAATAACAGCTGCATCAATAATGCTTGCAGAAAGTATGTATCTATAAATTCCCTTCACAAGCTTCTCCTTCAGACACAAAAGCTCAAGCTCAAACAAGATTATTTTAACATAAAATGTCTCATTATGTTAAGAGCACAAATGGGGCTGAAAATTCCCTTTTTAGGATCCTACTACACCTCTCTCTCTTGGTATAAAATAGAAAGAACTGAATTCTGGAGAGACACTTGGGATAACACCTTCATTCACTAATGCATGTATTTATGTGTAGTCCTACCTTACTAGTTTTGGAATTCCAGCATTCCAATAAAAATATGTTTCAGGGGTTTATTGCTATCATCAACTAGCTAACTCATTTTAATTACTCTGATTTCAAGTTTCAGTTCTTAAACCTTACATCACTTTTCTCTCACTGATAAGCCTGTTGAAATGGTATCTTTTTGTGTGACCTAACACAATTCCAGTAATTTCTCCCTTTTTTTTAACTTTACCATATTATTAAACCAATACAAAGTTCCTTAAGTCTCCTGATAATAGATCTTGAGCTTAAGTATCAAATAATTGGGGGAAGGACTTTTTTCCTTAGCCATTCCCAATTTTTCAACATCCTCTTTAAATGACGATGCTGAAGTATGTGCCTTTTCACTACTGGTCTCACTGAATTTATCTGGATGCAACATAATTTTCCAACCCACTGTTAGTTTTACCTATACATCCACAATCAATTAGCTAGTTCAGTAAAACAGTGTAGGAGACATATGCAGTTATTGTCCACCTCAGGACCCTGATGGTTTTTAGGATCCTACATTTTCAGCATATAATGTTTCCTCCTGTAAGTGTACCTTGAATTCTTTCTTTGAAAGATATGCAGTTTAACCGTAACATTTTTTGGACATGCCCTGCTTGCCAAGCAATCTGCAGCCATCTGTCCTCCTCAGTGTTTACTTCTTTTCTAACCAGTGTTAGTTAAAAATATTTTTTCTTCTGGATTATTGAAGAAATTTTTATACAGAAGTACAATCTTACTTGATGCAACTGGTGAGTCAGGGATAGTATCACAAAAATTTTTCAGGACTAAATAGTTCATAACTCTTTAACATACAATCTGTTGGTATTGTAAAACATATTTAAAATCAGAACTCAAATAAAAAAGGCTTAAAGATGATGAAACATATCCATCATTTCCTTAATCAGCCAAAAATATGCAATCTCTTCCTATATTCATTTGGTAAGATCTATTCGGTACTTTGTCGTTAATAATTAACCTTTCAGGCTCCTAATTTTCTTTTAGCTGTTTCTTTTCAACAGATTTTCTAATACAAGGCTCAGGGCTGATCTCAAGCTGTCTAGACCACATTTGGACAGGGTTTCCCCACATCTTTGACACTTTTTATTTTTTCACACTTTGAAAACTGGCACTCTAGCATAATTTTAGTGTATCAGAACTTACTATTTTAAGGTTCATTAAAAATCAGCATCAGAAGTGTAGAGATCCACACTGCACTGCATAAATTACCATGGTTGCCTGGTTTAAGAGAGTTAAGTTTCAAGTATGTGCTTAATGTTCTATTTTTAATGAATTCTCTCAGGTTTACATGAATAAAGAACATGAACCTTGCCTGAAGTTTGCAACTTTACTGTCTTTTTAATGTGCTACAATGCAGATGCTCTGACCACCTCTCCTGACAGGTTAGGGCTGATGAACCTGCACTATTTACAGAGATATACCATGATGTGAAGTGACATGATAAAAGATCAAATCTTTGAGCATAGGTTTGGATTTCAACCTGTTCAAAACATCCAAAAATTTTACAAAAAGGTCACAACAGAACAAAGAAAAGCACTTTTTTCTCTTCCACATCAGAACATTCTAATCATAGCAAAGCTGTGCATCAGTAATCACTGTGATTTTTTCTGATTAATGTTTCACTGGTTAGTGCTGACATACTTTCAATGTCTCCTTGAGGACAGCAGCTACCCAGCTGAGGCACACACAGCTAGGTGACAACCATCATCATACGCCAGACAAGAATTACCAGTGTAATTAAATGTTGGAAGCAAAAAACACCCATACATGCCAGCTGTTGCCCCTCTTCATTCTGCTGTCAGCATCAGCTCTATTTCTGCTTAAGAAATCTCATCTTAAGGAAGACAGTCTTCACTTCTACCTGCTCATCTACCTGTTACATCACAGGAGTTTGGTACCTTTTGACTGGTTTTGAAGATAAGCAGAGCTTCCATTTGTTTTCTGCTGAGTCTGGCAAGCCAAATGACCCACTTCTTAGTCTATTCTGGACATCAGTATTTTCTAACATGTTTTCTGTTTTCTTTCCCTCTCTCTTACGAGATCCACACAGTAATCCAGGCTGGAAGGCACCTCAGGTTGTCTCCAGTCTAATCCCTGCTCAAAGCATATTCAGCTGTGAGGTCACTCTACATTGCTCAGGGCTTTTATCATGTCTGGTCTCAAAACCCCAAAAGACGGAGCCAGCACAACCTCTCTGGGTTCCACAACTGCCAACTGTTCCATAGTTTGACCATCCCAAGTTATTCCTTACTTCCAACTGGAAATCTCGTTTCAGCTTGTGTGTGTTGCTTCACATCCTCCCATCCTGCACCATGGTGCACTGACTCCACCTTTGCAATAACCTTCTTGCAGTACTGGAAAGCTGCCCTTAGGTCTCTTGAGGCTGCCTCTTCTTCAAGCTGAACAGGTCCCTGTCCCTCAGCCTCTCTTCATATAGCAACTGCTCCAGACCACTGAGCATCTTGGTAATCCCTCCAGCTCAAGGAGAAACCAGACCAAAAAAAAAAACAAAACCTTGGAAAAAATCTTCAATCCCAAATTTAAAAATAACGATACAATAAAGTGTGTGTGACAATAGCCTCATCTTTCTGAAAGCAGACAGGTCTGAGAAGTAGTGAAAAGTTGTTAAGACAGAGGAGAACTAAAGAAAAATAGCCTACTACTCCTCTCATAAGCAGTTGAGAGAAAGGAAATCCCTATAGTAAAAAAATTAATTATCTTGGAAAAACCTGTATGATGTTCTTGCTATTGATGACCATTCCAGTAGTTTTACCTCATGGTTTTTTTTTTAATTTTGCCTTTTCTATATTAAAGCAGCATTCAATTTTCAGATTTCTCATTAATATGAAGATTTCACAGACTGTGTAACCACTGCTAAAAAAAAATGAGATTTATCTTGTGACAGTTACCTCATTACATAAACAATTTAATAAATTCATATTCAAGGGTCAGCATTCTATCAGACACATTTTTTCTTCTCTTAAACTGTTGCCACCTTTCACTGAAGCAAGATTTAAAAAACAAGTTTCCAAGTCATAATTGCTTCTCTTAAGGAAAACAAATCCCTAGGGAAAAGCAAAACAGCTTAATTCACAGAACCAAGTAGGTTTCAAAAGACCTCTGAGATCATCAGGTCCAACCTTTGACCTAAGAAGGATTAGTTGACAAGGTGGAGTTAGCTTGTTCCACATGTTTAAATAGTCTTTCAAAGCTCAGTAGCACTTTAGAAAAAAAGATGCACACTGCTTCCAGGATTTATCTGCAGAACCATTTCAGAGGCATAAATACACACTTTGCAACTTTTCCTCTTCTTCGCATCACAAGAAAGCGCTGGAAAATTAAAGCAATTACAAGTACTCCCCTTCCCTGATACGTTTTACCCCAAACTGAGACCTTAATGCCATTCTCATTATCTTTATCATAATTTAATCTTTCTTAAACCAAATTCTAGTTTCTATCTCCTTACAGTATTTTCTAGTTCCACAGATTTCCTTAACAATTTCCTGTCCACAACTTCCTCTTACATTGTTTCTGCTTTTGATCTTCACTTTCCAACAGAGCACGTAGAACCACCCTTTTTAGAGATTAGAACCATGCAGTGGTTATTATTACACCTGTTCTATATACTTCTCTGCCTTTTTTTTTTTTAAAAAAGGTTTTACTAGCAGTCTTTTTTAGTCTTTGACAGTCTTGTTTTCTCATTCTTTACAGAGGGGCATAAAAAGAGAAGAAGCTGTAAGTTGCAAAGACCCTAAGTTACAATCTGTTCTCTTTCTTTACTGGTTCTCTCCTCCTCCTACTTCAAGTCTCCTTTCCTCATTTCAACCTGCTGTCTCATCACTGGTCTCAATTTTGTCTTTTTTCTCTCTTCTCCTTCACCTGAACACAATGATGAGGCAACTGTCCAAAATCAAGAAATTTAAAAATCTATAGATTTTCTCTTTTTATTAATTGTTGCCTTTACTAGAAAGCTCTCCTCAAACAAAGATAATAAGAAAAAAATTAGAAAAAAAAATTTACAAAAAACCTGTAAGATCATCAAGTGCAACCAGAAATACAGTAAAAATTCATTCCCCTCAAACAATTCCAATATTTAAACTATCAAATTCCACTTCACAGAAAAGCAATCAAAAGCAAGAAAAGTAACATCTTGAAAATTTATGTTTTTTCACATTTTCACTCTCACCTTGACTTTATCTGAGGACTATTGCACCAATAAGAACCAGAAGGAAACTATCAGATGCTTTCAGTCTTCCTTACCTAACATCTTTCTACTCACTTTGCAGGTAAGTCTTGGATCATACACTGGAGATTCAGAACACAAAGGAAAACTGGAATAATGGCCTTGGACTGTCAAAAGTTCCTCTGCAGATAAAACTGCCATTCAACATCAAAGATAATTTGAATCAGCTGACTCAGCCACAAGACCCTTGTATCTAGCAAAAGCAATGAAGAGAATGTCACTCTCAGTAAGAAGCCAAGCACTCAACTAGCCCCCTCCCCTCAAAATTGTTTTCCCAGGCCAACAAAAGTAGTTTGATTGGTTCACTCATGTTTATAAGGTTTGATACAATTAGAAAACTTCACTGTGTATCAACTGCTCTGTTGTAAGCAGATTTGTCAATGCATAATCCCCAAGGGAAAAACCCCACGTAACATGCTCACAGTGTGTTACCACAGGGTTTAAGTGCACCCAGGAGCCCTGACCACAGGCTGCACAATTTATAGACTTTGCGGCAACTCCTTGGAGTTTGTGGAAGCAACAAATTCTGACTCTGACAGTAGCTTGCAGCGACTGAGGTTGTTCACTATTCTCTTTCAGGCGGGACCAGAGGATGTGATTGAACAAAAAGGTGTGAGGGAAAACACAGAAAGCAGGTTAAAAAAAAATCTGTTTTGAAGGCATGGGAATGTATGACAAGAAGCTAGGATTGAGAAATATGGGATGAAGAGTTAGGATAGTAAGCACATGGTTTTAAACAGAGAAGCCAGATTGGAATAATATGATTGACCTGACATGCTGAGGAGCAACATGACTGAAGTAAGGAGGTGTGAAAGAAAAGAGCAGACCCAGCAAGTTACTGCTTTTCACATCATAAACTACCAAAAGCTCTATGGGCAAACTACTAAATCAACGCAAAAAACGTGGGCCCTCTGTAGTGTAGATCCAATATCCCAAGACAGCTAATTCTATGTCTTGTGATGAGAAGATGGAAATGTTCTAAAATAACCCTAGAATTAGAAAAACCACAGAGCTTGTTAAAAATGCCCATGCGCGTTTTATTAATAAAAACTAACAGTGCCAAGGTTAAACAAGTCAAACAATTATAGTCTCTTTATATTCCATAAAATATTACAGAAAAGTTTATTCGTGTTTCAATAAAAAGACTATTGTCTTAGAATAGGCAGCCGACAGTATTTGTGCAGTTAATTGTTTGTGAATAAATTTAAAAAGACTACCACCTGCCCTGAAATTCCGTTTATAAAAATGAACTATTAAAAATGATTGACAAATTTTGAGTTAAAAAACGTAAAACATTCTCTATATTTAATTTCAACTTTATAATAGATTACAGGAAGATGCTTATGAAACAAATACAAACATTTGTTTCAGTACATGTCTTTATATGATAGACTTATAAGTATGTAAACAACTATATAATAAAAAGTTTCCAAAGACTGCCTGTAAGAAATCAGGCAAATTTTACCATAAGCAATAAATCATTCCAAACCTTCAAGACATTTTATATAGCTGCACCAACTGGCAGTAAACATTTGCCAAAAACTTTGTAATTCTTTTATGTCCCAACACACAGTGAAAAGTATATAAACTTGATGGAATCATAATGTTAGATATAATTTAAGGGAAAATAAGTTCACAACAACATTCCTGGAATTTAACATGTAAAAAAGTAGGACGTATCTTTCTTGTTTGGTTCTTTGGACACTGCATGATTAACAAAAAACACTACTACATTAGCTCACTATCCCTCAAAAAGTGGCATAATCAAAATACACTCCAAATAAATTGCCATTCAGTGTATTCATTTTCCACAGAAGGACAGTATTTTATTTCTCAACGATGTGTCTACATTTTCTTTAGCAAACTTCGCAAGAACATTTGGGGCAAAATTTATTTTCCTTCAAGTAAAAAAGAAAACCCAAACAAAAACAACCAACAAACCAAAAACCCCTAAAACAAGAGTAAATAAAGGCTCTGCATTAACACACTGGTATCAAAAACACACATCCACACCACATTTAAAAATATCCTACATAAAACAATCCTTGTTTGCTTATCAGAGGTGCAATTTCTAAACTCAGAACTGCTTACCAATATTCTCCTTGGGGGATGGGGCAAAGTAATTTGAGACACTTCTCCCTAGAACAATTTATTCCTGAAGCCTGCTGAATTTTAACAAAAAATAGTCTACAAGCAAAGGGCATCAGTCGTCATCATCATTTTCATTAAAATCGTCGTCGTCATCATCGTCATCCCCGACATAAGAAACTGGTGTTTCAACTCTGGAGCCACTGTACTGAGATCCGTTGGAACTTGTAGCCAACATCCCATCTCCACCATTGGAAAAATCACTAAAATTAAAAAAAAAAAAAGCCAGTTGGCACTGCTTAATGATTTCTCACAGTTCGTTGTGCTCGTAGATGTAATCATATCTAGTGCATGCCTTTAATGAATCTGACACTGCCACTTCATAGCTGTTGTTAATGCATGCCCAAGCCGTCTCAGAAAAACAGAAACAGTTTGCAATAATTTGGAAATGGTTCTGATTATGTTTCTACATTTAGGTTTAATATAAAGGTTAAACCTTCTCACAGGCACCTCAGAAATATGCCCTTAGGGTTTCTTCCAAAGTGCATTTAGTATTAAGGCTACACAGCTATCTAAGCCCCTTAGTATTTTTATGTAGCACTGGGCATTTGCATCACAAGTGTATCATGTCTTTCAGAACCACTGATCTTGATACAAAGACCTGTGAAGTCGAGGGATTAATAGCTTCTCCTTAGTTCCTTGATATTGCACAGCAAAATCTCATTTTTAACTGTTTTCTTCACATTGTGCTTTTCCTCTGTAGTTTAAAATCAAAGAAAATCCAAACAAGCTCTCTGCATCTCATATTATTTCCCTCTGTGAGGGCAACCCTATACTGAAACTTCATCTCCTGGGTCAGTGTTCTTTTTCACAAAAATACACACACTCGCTATAGATATGGTCTGAAATGTCTTGATCCTTCATGAATTTACTGTATCCAGAAGTATTTTATTTTAATACAGCCCAAAAATTCCTGCCTCCATTACTACTTGCTATTTTGCTAATCTCTTTCATTGTTTATTTTCTCAATAGTTTGATGAACTATTAAACTTGGTCACAAATTCTCGTAAAAATATTTTTTCCAAAAATCACAGAAATAGTATCTCCCTTGAAAGACATTAATCATTAAAAATTTGCTTGCAAAAGTTATGTTTGCTAGTAATTTTTAAATCCAGCTAATGTACATCACACAGAATGAAACTGCAGGGGCACATCCAAGAAGCTCACAAGGAAGAAAACATCCAGAAAGACTTCAAGAGTTTCTACTGCTCTGCACACTTATTCAGAAGGAAGATATTAAGATAACTGTCTAGCTGTAGTTAGATAACTTATAACAGGTCTTTCACAATGATGTGCAGAAGTAGTTCCAAATATAAAGGGGGAAATTATCAAAACAAACTGACATTACTCTTGTGTTTCTGTAAACTTGGAAAATCCAGTCTCCTCTCTTTGACAAAACAGAACTGGATTTTGTAACCTGAGTATCCTACTAAGACAAACTGGGATGAAGGTAGATCTTCAGCCTTCTGCAATTTTCTTTAGAGAACTTACTAAAAAAATTTACAGCCTTTGTTTGCCTTGGCAGCAAATTTTGGTACCAGGAAAGTTATACATCTTGTAGTTTCCTACTGCCATGAATATTTATATATGTTCTATAATTAAACATAATTTGTCACTCCCCTTTTCCAACCTCCTAAAAGCTGGAATTGGTAGAAGTTCTTGTGTTCTTATCAACATAATGAACCTCAGAAAGTCTCTGGTTTTCTACTGGCCTATTCAAATTGCAGTCTTAAAAAATACATGGGCTCTTTTTCACTACACCACGCTCATTACTACAGAGGGAACCTTAGCGAAAACAGTACATTTTGTGTCCTGTTCTGCTTCTCTAAAGATACTTTGGCAGAATTCTCACTCAAGTTTCAGTTTCCTAGCACAAAACAGGCAGAATGCCCCACACATTTTGCTGGCAGTGAGAATGGGGTGGAGTGTAAACCATGTTCCTTACCATTACTAGTCCCCCACGCACCTGAACTTAATTCAAGCATTAGTTAATAATGTTAAACATTTCAATGACCACAGAATAGTTTGGAAAACACCTCAAAGAGCCCAAGGTGGAATATTTGACACACGTTACAACTTTGTAGAGCTCACAGAAGGACACCTTTTTGATGAATGCAGCAGCAAAAAACTAGCGAGTAACAAAGTTAAATACTAGTTGCACTTCATGACTATACCAGCTTCTGATGCTATTTAAAGCCCAAAAATCAAAACCTTTTTTAAATTAGACACTAATGAATAAGGGAGAATCTTGCCAATATTGTATCTTTAGGGAAGTATGTGTTTTCTTGTCACAAACTAAAAACTAGGGAAAAAAACCCCGACCAACCAAACACAAACACATTCAAGATTAACATCAGCCTAACACCTTTCCATTAAAGAGGAAAACATTTAGTAACCCTGGTAAGAACCACTGTAAAAGTGATGCCTGAGAATCAACTTAATGCACACCCACATCACATTTAATCAACAGAACTTGTTTCATGAAGCATTTAATCTCTAATTAAGATCCTTTGATGCTGACAGATTTTAAAAACTAAGTGATAAACTCATCTCACCTGGCTGAAAATCTTGTGCCATTTGATGCAGAACCTGATGAAGATGTGACATATACACTGCTGATTGATCCCTGAGCCATTTCTGTAAAACAAACAATACACATTTCAAGAACACTCCCAAACACACTCATCTAATTCAGTGGAAATGCTTAATCCTTTTGAAGTCTTGCAACCCAAACAACAAAACATATTGATATACTATATCCAAAACAGAGCATTTCAAAAAATGTTATACATAACTTTGAAGTGACCAAGTCAGATGTCTTCAGTATTCTTGTAAGAGGAAAATGAAACAATACAAAATGAAGCCATGACCATATGTTTACACTTACTACCTTTTGCCTTTGCAGGTAAATCTACCATAAATACTGTCCCCTTTTAAAAGAATTACACACTGCTAAGACCTACTAGTGTGGCATAATGCAAAATGTGGTTCTGCAAAGAGCAACAGCCCATTCTCTCTCAGGTGCTACGTTATTTATTGCCTAAAGTACACTAAAAAGCACATATATTTGAGAATTTGATACAAATCTTCACCACAAACCAGTGGAAATTAACTGATCTAAGGTATTTCTGTGTTTTTTCTTAGATTCCTGTATTAAGGAGGAAAACAAAACAACCCTTTTTGGAGTAACTAACCTGTCACATAAGGTTCCAGAGCTTTAGGAACCAAACTCCTTGCAATTTTTAGGTCCTCTGCTGAACAGCTTCCAGATTCTAGACCACAAGCCATTCCCATTCGTTTTAGTACTTCTATATCATCATGAATTTCAAAAGTATTGTCAAAATTAAATAGATATTCAAACCTGTAGAGGAAAAATTGTCTCCATTAAGCAAGAAATTTGTTTAAGATCCGTGTATTCAATTGTAACTGACTGCTTACATTCAACTTTTATTTAGCCAATGACAAACACAGCTTTTTGAACCAAAAGTGGAGAACTGCAGACCTGAAAGTGAAATCCATTTTCAATTCTGCTGGCTGCATTTCATCGTATTAAAGCCAAAGGAAAACATGACTTGGTTAAGTATGACATAAAACTTCTGGGGAGCTGCCTTACTTGGCTTCTTCTATCTCTAGATAGTAAGTCTTAAATAGTAAGTTATTAAATCTGAACCAATTATTCTATTTATTAAAAAGGTATATAAAATAGCTGTCTGAAATGCATATTCTCAATCTACAGAAGACACCAGTCAATAAACCAATTTGTATTTAACCTACGAAAACATAGCTGTACCAAAAGCCAGGTGGAAGATTTTGTTAACTTACTTGTCATTTGAAATACTGCAGTCAATCACTGTCTTCTTGCTGGTGTTGACAATGATAAATGGCAAATGGATGACAGAATTGGAAGGTGGTGGTCGATTTGCCTGTTGTTCTGCCTGACGGTTTCGCTGAACGAGGTTCTTAAAGGCAATTTGCTAGAAAAAGCAACAGTGATATCAAAATATGAATTAAACTCTTAAGATCAAATTGGCAAAAAAAAAAATCTCAGAATTCCACCAATAGCTGCTGCAAGTAAATGCAGAAAAGGACAGAGAGTGTTTACCATAATCCAGCATGTTAAAATGCAAGAAGAGACACAAATCATAGTCTTGAAAAATATAACACAGTAAGCTTAACTGAGAAAACAATGGCACATTTTAATAACTATCTCAGGACAGTTCCTTGGACAGACAGATCCTTGGCAGAATGAATAGATAATGATCATAGGAAAAATAAATATTTATATTGCATCCTACTTCCTTGACTCTTCCCTACTAGCTACTGCACTCCAAAGAACACCTGACTCATTAATACTGTATTTTGACTGAAATTATTTGCTAAAAAAGTTAATGTTTGGGATTTCAACGTCTGACATTAGGTTTCTGAATTACTTGGCTAAGACTAGTGACTTTATCACCTTACCACAACTGCTTTTCACAAAGGAATATTCCTATTTTAACAATTAACAATTTGAAGAACTAAAAACTCAACCACTGAAACTCAAGTTATAAGTCTTACATTAAACAAAGTATTTTTCTTTGGTCATGAAATCAAATTAAACAAAACACCAAAATACAAAGCCAACACAGAGACTGATAAAAATCAGACAGCTGTCTGTACTTTCTTTCTGCATCCCTAAGATTCCCATTCTACTGTGTACGTAATGGAATTACTAAGGGGCACATTTCAGTGAACCAGTGACTTAAGGGATAGACCACTTTCCCCAGTGTACTAGAGGAAATCTGGGAAGGAGTTCAGCAGCTGTTTCACAGCAGTTAAGCCACTTACACAGCAGTGTCAGTGACTCCCCAGAAAGGCCCGATGCAGAGCATCCTGACAGAGGACCTCTACAGTCACATCATTTTATCTATGGGCTCTGACACAGAAGAACAAGAACTGAACTGGAAAATTTAGAGTGTATAGTATCAGGTACAGCTCCTGGTTGCTGGCTTCCCCAACAGTGATAGACAACAGCATAGTCCCAAAACTACAGAGCTACACCAAAACTTCATACACCTTACCCTGAAATTTACTTCTAGTCTTCCTAAGAGTTTCCTTCCTATCCCTCATATCCCTTCGGATAAAACAACAGGAATACAAATATAAGTTACCTTGCCCTATAGACAAGAGTACCTTGACTGTACCTGTAGAATGAGTTCTTGTAGTTGAGACTGTTTTTGCTTTATTCTTTCAATTCTTCTCTGTTTCTCCACCTTAAAACAGAAAAAAAAGATTGATTAATTTTTTGGGTTTAAGTAGCATTTTTATCAACGTTTTCTCCCTCTAAAATAATTTGAATACCAGAGAACTGGAGGTAGGAGAAACAATATGTATCAATAATGTTCTACAGATCATTTATATAGAACTGACTATCAAGACTCACATAAGTACTACTGATGGAAACTGTAACAAAAAGCAGAATTAGAACACTGCAGAATAAAGTACAAAAGACTGTGAAGAAGCTAAAGATGTATTCTCAAGTAGAAGCTATGCCTCCAAGAATGACTGGAATTCTCTCAAGGAGGCAAAGATAGACCAGAAGGATTCACTTGGTGTAGAGTCGGCTAATATTGGAGGCATTGGAGAAGATCCATCAAAGATGTGTAAAGAAATGAAGCTGCTATGGAGCAGAAGGTTAGTTAAGGCCTCACAGTATTTAATAAATACTAAAGAATAACAAAAAAGATAAGGGACAGAAAGCTAGGAAATACACAGCTTTATCAGTGAAAGAAACTCACCAGCAGATTCCCACAAAGATTTAATTTACAGACTGTTATCCAAGCTACAGACACTCAGATTAAGGGGATGAACAGCAAGGTGACAGAATCTGCTGACAATGCAGATATGAACCATGGAATGACATTCACTAGAGATCTTAAATTACAGCATCTGTAAAATCCATCAGCTCAATATGCCATGGCAGCCAAAAATTTGAATTATTAGGCAAAGAAATGAGAACAAAACAGAAATTATCACTTCATCAGTCAATGAAGCAGAACTTTTACATTGTGGATTCTGTAAGTCTCATGTTCCTGTTTCAAGACAAGCATCCAAAAGAGCAGTCAGGATCACCAATAGTATAAGATGATTCCATACAAGAGAATAATGAATAAATTAGAACTCTACAGAAAGGAGAATGAAACTATGTGGAGAACATGAGAAATCCCTGTAAGACCATTAACAGGATGGAGAAAGTAAATAAGGAATGACCAGGTCAACATCATGTCTAAGTCAAAAAAAATATTTAGAGGATATCAACTAAATATACTATGTTCCTGATGAGAACTTTCTTGTCTTCCACAATTCCATCTTGTTTAGAGATGGCCCCCCAGGATGAAGCATTCCATTAGCTTCCCAGGGACTGTGAAGCTGACTGGATTGCAGTTCCCTGGGTCCTCCTCTTCCTTCTTATTAGGTAGTTGCTATTGTCAGGCAAGACACTGGATGGACAGAATGCTGGCCCTGAACATCAACTTATTTTCTTAAACCCTTAGAATGTCCAACTAACAAGAAAATGACTCAAGTTAAAAAAATTGCATGAATGCAGTTTTCCTCTTGGTTTTGGTGGAAAAAGCAAAAAAAAAACAAACAACAAAAAAACTCCAGAAATGTACAAGTTGAAAACAAAATATGCAAAAAGACAGGATATTATATTACACTAAAAAAGGCAGAATTAAATCTTACATAATTCAGCGTTAGAAAATAACTGCCACCCTCCAAAAGCCTTCAAACTCACCTGAGATATTTTCCTATCACATACCAGTAAACTATACTGCCTTACAGGTTACTTAAAGATATAACACTGATGAATTGCCCATACCCTCTCTCTCTGTGTTATCAGGACATGTCAAACATTCTAATTTGCACAAAAAGGATAAGTTTAAAAATATTTAAAATGATAAGTACTTGATGATGAACCCCTCAAACTCCTTATAAATGATTTGGCTTGATTTCCACAGTGTAAGGGTGAAACTAAACAATATCAGACACACTAGCAAAATAAACTTTACTAGGAGTGACAATTTCACAAAATAAACATCCGTCTTCACAAACTCATTAAAAAGAATCTTATTGCAAAACTTGTCAGGTAATGTCACTAATAACTTAAATGTCAACAGAGTTTGAAGAAAAAGGAGCTAGAATACTCATAATGAAGCAATAACAGGGAAGGAAGGAACTCTGCAATTTCCTGGAGTTCAACACATCTTAAGACTTCTGCTGTTTTCAAGACTGTATTACACTTGTGGCTCAATTATTCAGTGGTTAACAGAACTCTTTCCTCCTCTTTCCTCTTTGTTCCTTTCCTATTCTGACAGTCAATTAACAAGTTGTCACAAATTGTCACTGTTCCCATCTTAAATGCATGAACCTTCACTGTGCATTATTACGTTCTAAGTTTCTTCTTTTCCTTCAGCATTAATATTATCCTACACTTCTTTAGGGCATTATGAATCATAACATCAAATCCAGCTGAATGAGCCACACTTGCTTTTCTTTTTCTCCAACACTGCAGGCAACGCCACACTTTGTGAGACAGATCCAAGGAGATGTACTTCTAAACCCCTCCAGCTTGTTGTTATCTTCAAACAAGTTCACCTTCCATACTCACCCTACTAATTATGCCACAATTATCACTCTCTTAACTAGTAATTTTCACTGGGGATGATATTTAAATAAATCTCAGATTCCTGATTAGATACCCTCCATTTACTTCATCTAGACAGCAATTACAGTAACAAATAAAAACCAATTATCAATACCAAGCAACAATTAGAATTAGCCCTTTGTAGGGAAGACTCCAAAACATTTTTGTTCCACTTTCCTCATCACTTTTTGTCTGTTTCTACACTGTATTTTAGTCCTCCTGAAGGAAATTCAGACTTCTTAAAAAAATACAAACTCTCATTCTATTCTGTTAAAGTGAATTTCAGTAAACATCAGTAACTTTATTATCTGGCAAATCTCAGGATACTAAAAAAATCCTGCAGAACTTATGACTCTCTTTCAGTATAAAACATTTCTTGTCCAAAATATACAACAAGAAACTCTGACATGTTTATGCAAGACAATTGTCAGAAAAACTTCAGACTTGCAGCGATGGAGCTGCCTGTACATACTGATCTACACACATCTACCATCACAGATGTATTATTTGTTTGGCATCTGGAGAAAACAAATCCTCTCAACTCCTGAGCACCACTACTGCAATGTTGGAAATACGCATTAAGTTTTATTAACTTCCACTCAGAACCACTTCACATATACTGTAAAAGCTGTGACAAAGCGGTACTTTTGACAAAGAATTAAAAAAGATACATTTGAATAACTTTGAAGTTGAAGAGTGTGTATTCTGTATTTGCAAATAAAGTAAAAACTATTCTACCTTGCTATCTCAGAAGATTGCATGCACATATTGTATCAGAACATATTACAGCTATAAACATTTACTCAAACACAAAGCCATTGTGAACTTCCTAATGCATATACCTCTAAATTCTGACATTCCTGAGCCGAGTTAGTAGGTAGACCAATCCACTTGATTTCCTTCTTCTCCTTAGAGATAATGTTCATGGCCATAAGGACATTTAAGGCATCATAGACACGTCGTCTAATATTCTTCTGGTCATAAGCCTGCTGTAGACATAGCATATTAATCAAAAACATACCTGTGTCAAAAATACTTGAAAATAAGTATATAACAGTAAATAGATAAACTCAGTTAATGTCTGAACTAGTTCATTTAGCAGTAGGAGAAATACAAAAAATCTCAAAACAAATTTCTCTTCCCCCCTTCAGTTCACATGTAATTGACCTCCCATATACTTACTGATTCATTTGGTGAAATGTGATTATCAGTGGTAGTGAATTCTGCAACCAACTCGTCTGCCACCTCATTGTATGAGGTGGTTCCTTTTCTCTGTACCTTCTCACAAACCTTCATGGAGAAATGACGCAAGCCCTTGCCATTCTTCTCGCCTTTTTTGTTCCGCTTCCTAAATATACATATAATATATATTTTAAGAAGATTTGAACTTTGGAATATTTAATGTCTCTTTTTCAAACACATGCACACTGCTGTCAAAAAAAAACAAACAACAAGCCTTCCCTTTTGTTCTGCTTCTCACCCCTTCTCTACATTCTTTCCTACATTTTTTCCCCCACAATATTTAACAATTCTAGTATCTTGATGCTGAAACACAATATAAATTCACTCTTTTGGCAACTTTGCTACATCCAGTAGAATCACAGAATGCTGTAACACTTTGGATTGGAAAGATGACCTTTAAAGGTCATCTAGTCCAACCTCCCTGCAATGAGCAAGGGCATCTTCAACTTAATCAGATTGCTCAAGGCCCCGTCCAACCTGGCCTGGAATGACTCCAGTAGCAAATAGTAAGATAACAATAGGGATATTCCTTGAAGAAGTCAATAAAGAAAACCCTCCAAACTTCAAGACAAGAAGAAATAAGGGGATAAACACTAAAAATGAAAACTACATGATGAGAGAGAACTTTTTTGTCCTTTTTTTAGAATTTTTACTTTTAATTTAAAGTAGCCCACAAAAAATTAGATTGAGCATTTTCTATGCAAGTCTGATACTGACCAAAGTCTGGTATTAGTTGAACTCAACAAGCATTACACTATTACTGTAACATAGATTTGAAGTTATACAGTATATGTAGTTGCTATCAGAACTTCAAAGCTACAAGACACAAACAGTGTAACAAAGTCTTCTGCTTCTGTAAAGTTTTGTAAATAAAAAGTTCCTTGAAACTTGAGAAAGAATGCAAATATCAACCAATTTAGGTATCAGCAATGGAATGTCACAATTCTCTACATCTCATTTCACTGTATAATTCTGAAGTAGAAATCTACTTATGTATAACAAGCCACTGATGATAAATTCAGTTCTGATGCAACTACATTTAACAAGAGAACCTTAAAAACAATGTCATGAAAAAAACACATGGATCTAAATATATTTTCCCGAAAAGTATTTCCCAATTAGTATTTCTTGTTTCAAATGATACTTGGGGATACTCTTGTTCAATCAGAAATGAACTGTATTTTTTCTGAAAATACACCAGCAATAGAGAAATCATAGAATCAAGTGTCCTTTTAGGAGCTAAATCCTCTAAATGTAAGCAATGTCAGAATATCTATCAGAGATGACAGAAAATATTCTGGATCCTTTTACAACAAAGGAGGACGTACTCATTCTTGTGTGACTATTCCCTACTTTAATACAAGACACTTTAATGGTGAAGTGCCCTTGATGGAAAGGCAAACAGACTTTCTCACACTGCTAGCCTGAGGATATCACTACTATTATTATTATCACAAAAGTTACAAGGCATTAATAAATTGTTGGGACTTGTCTTTTGCTCACCCAGCAGACCACGGTGAAGAATCTCCAGTCTGGTTCTGTGATGCAAAGTGTGTGTTAGGTGTGTGTGGACTCCCTACCAGGATAGTATTTTGCGTGGAAGGTCTCTGAGGTGTCCCAATTACCTACAGTAAAGATAAAGTCATTTGGAAAATGGTTAAGTAGCCCAAGATACTCAGAAGTATACTCAGAAGTGGCACAATTCAAATGATGCATTATCCAAACACTAATACTTTTTTCTATACACTTCTATTTCTACACACCAGCATAAAAACCTTCAGACCACAGATTAGATAGTTAGGGTACTCCCTAAGTAATATGCATTTCTGTTTTATCTTTCTTAAATGAGCTTTTCCATGCTTGCTGGATTTCTTAACACCGGTCAACACTAATTTAGACAAGATCAAAACACACACACTCTCCCTCCTTCCAAGGAAAATGCAGAAAAAGCAGGAGGAAAAAACCCCTCCACCCTACCAGACTATGTATTAAGGCGCTCCAGTAAATTACAGTTAAAATATGAACATAGATAAACGAGATCTGAAAATCAGTAAAAGCAGAAAGAAAATGCAGAAATATTGCAAGAAAGGCCAAATTCTTTCCTGCTGTCAGCCTGACTAGTTAAAATAGTGTCAGAGATGAGGAAGACCAAGGGCAAACTTTCTTAACCACTGCAGCAAGTGACATCAATTCAGGCAGAACCATTCCACTGTGAACACACTCAGCTAATCACAGTCTTGCAGTCAACAGACCCTGAAGATGTGCCAATTTGCTCATCAGCAGTACATACACTAGCACACAGAACCTTGCCCTCCTATCTCTGAACGTTGCTGAAACAGAACTCCCACTTTTGCAGGTGATGTTTTTTATCTCTCTACAGAATATGGATTTAGGAAAACAAAATTATACTATACAGACTTCTGTTTTGCAGAAAGATATGCCTACTTTTTGGAGGTAGTTATCTCCCAGTGGAAACAGTAGGTTGCATCCCTGACATCAGGTAAGTGAACAAGCACCAAATGAACCCAAACTCAGAACCATTCACAAGCTTGCCATATTTTCCTGCAGCTACGTTATGTTTCAGCAGCAAAACTTTTAAGTTTCTTCCTCAGGCCAGCTTCAATAACTTATTCGCAACAACAGTAAAACAGAAAAACTGAAGATGAAACATTCTATGTGTGAAAGTTAAAATGTACAAAGAAATTGAATACCCTTGAAATGCCCAATGCAAAACAGTCTAGAGACTGTCAGATGTTGGGACTTCAGCTGCCTGGAAGGACAAACAGCTGTATTTTTTCCCAGATAATGTCTCTTTGTATTATGTCACCACTGAGTAGTTAACATACAAATTTGTACCATCCACTTGTGACAGCTAGAAAACCCCAGGTACTTCCCTTTCCAGTAGCTTTGATCCATACTTGAAACGTTTCTTAGTCTTACGGAACGCCAAGTAATCTCCTTTTCTGCCTTTCATAACCAAACCTTCTGATTGTGGGAAACAGAACAATGGTGGGGATTCCCAAACAGGCAGAGGACACACGTGAACCTGCTCACTTTCTCCCCATGAAAAAAAATTCTGCCAGTTCTGCTGTAACTGGTCTGGCTCACCACCATCACCCTGGTACCACATCTACAACTGATATCACTTTGTAGTAAAACAAGAGCCAAACCAGAACAGGGGAGGGGGAGAGGAATTACAGCTGGGAGAAAAACAAACCATTTGGCAGCACAAGCCCTGGATCTCCACTGTGCTCAGCAGTGTCCCACAATACTCAGTAATACAAAGGAAGAAATGAAGTGTTTACAAATTCACAGGCTCATTTTTTAAGTGGAACAGTGAAGTCTTGTCAACACATTCAAAACCTACTCTCTTTCCCATAGTTTTGCAAACTAGCTAGAATTATATGCTTTAATGGATCACTACTAAGGAAGACTCTACAGATCGGTGTTTCCGTATCTTCTGAGGAATTACACAGTATTATTGGCTCCTTAATGGAAATGTTAATCCTGCTAACTTCTACTCTGAAGTTCATAAGCATCAATGACTTTGAAAGAAGAGAGTTAAACAGTATTGGGAACATCCTAAAATGAAATCTTACAGATAGAATTAAAGGATGGTTCTAGAGAAAACAGAGGGACTTCGAGTGGGAGGCAAAAACTGAAAAAGAAATGTCTGCTGTTTCTCTTAAATTTCCTGATTTCAAAAGAGAACAAGATTACAGCTTAGCTCCTTAACAATGAATAAGATCAGAACAACAGGAAGAACAGCAAGAAAGCCCAAACACTCCACTGTATTCAACAGAAAAAACTAGTATGGAAAGAGTATTAATAAAAAGAAATCAGACTACCTGAACAAAGAACAAAAGCTCAAGAACTAAGTACTTTAATATTTAAAATCTGGTTTTGCCACTCCGAGGTTAGAAAATTGAGCAGCCACAGGCCAACTCCTCAGCTCTGCTTCTCAAGAACATTTTGCCCACTAATGGAAAATTTATCTCCTCTTCATTTTCAGAGTTTTAGAGGCAATTTTTTATAGTTCTTACTATCACCTTCAGAACTGTCATGTCAACAGAAATGTACCCAAAAATTTTCTCTATGTATAAATGCACAAACCCACCCCACCATCTCTTCTTTAACAACGTACAAACTGAACATATAATTTTTCATTGATAATAGCTAATATGCTGTCATGGGCCCATTTTTTCCACAAAAAAAAAAAAAAAATTATGCTAATATTTTCAGAGTAAGATTTAAAGTGCTGAAAAAAATACGATTGCAAATGGAAGTTTCCCACAGTAATCATACTAACAAAACTACCACCAAAAAAAAAAGCTGTTGCTTTTAAAATAATGTTACCATGTGAAATTAATCAATATAGCTGAGGATTTGTCAATTTAAACTTGTAATGGAAGACACGTGAATGTCTAAATTTTATATTCTTATATATATAAATTAACATTATAAACAATTTAGTCACTGTTGAAAATTTTTAAAAAGCATCACATGCTTTGTAATTTCATTATTATCCCCAGGCTTTGATACTTTTAAAAAAAGATTTTCTAATCTACCCAAAAGAACACTTCAAATTCAACATTAACTTCAGTATGTATGTAGTCTCACAACAATGCCCAGAAGTGACTCCCTCTGTGCTGTTATGGCCTATGGTCTATAATTAAAACATTCTCCTCCTCCTGCTGATTACCGATTTTAAAGGGAAAGAATGCCTAACTAAACTGAATTTGTTTGGAAATTTATTGATAAAACATCTCTTATCAAAGGAGCAATTTCATTCAGTTAAACTCATTTTGGTACACTCACTTCCAAGTGCCTAAAAGTAATTAATTCACCACCACTGCTGGAAATACAGCACAGTGAATACCTGCACCACGTCTGCACAGGTGAAGGGGTACAGTTTATACATTCAGGCAGCCTCAACTATAAAACACTTCTTAGAGCCAGCTTAAGGCAAAGGCAGATAGGAAACTACTTTCCTATCATAAAGAAACCCAAACATAAGACATTCCAGTTCAGATGTTTACATGTTATAGTTGCTTCCCAGAAGACTGAGATCAACTCTATCCAGATCACCAATTTTCATTCTGATCACTATCATAACCTATGTATTATCTATTGCATTTTTAGATTCATGAAACATCTGATTTCATGCACCTCACACAAAGCTCGCAGTAAGTATTTAAGCAAAAGAATAGGCTGTCTGGGGTGCAGTGATCATGAAATAAGAGTTCTCAATAAATAAATAAATAAATAGTGAAACAAGGAGGGGCATCAACAAAACCTCCACACTGGATTTCTGGAGGGCAGATTTTGGCTTATTCCTTGGGAAACAGTCCTTAATAACAAAGGGGTCCAGGAAGGCTGAATGCAAGAGTGAAATCTTGAAGGCACAGGAACAGGCTGTCCCAGTGTGCCATAGGGCACATTGTAAGATAAGCCATAGGGGCAGATGGCTGTCCTGGATGAATAAGGAGCTTTTGAATGAAATCAGGGAAAAAAAGAGGACGTACTACCTTTGGAAGGAGGGGGAGGTAACCCAGGCAATGCTTAAAGGTGTTGTTAGGTTATATAGAAAAAAAATTAGACAAGCAAAAGCTCAGTTTGAGCTTAAATTGGCCACCTCTGTGTAAAGGAAAAGAAAAGGTGTTTTTATAAATATATTAATGGCAAAAAAGGGACAAGGATAACCTCCACTCTATTAGATGAGGAAAATATAGTTACTGAAGATGAGGAAAAGGCAGAGGTACTTAACGCCTTTTTTGCCTCCATTTTCAACAGTAAAACAAATAGTCTACAGTACAAGTGGTCTTTTGAACTGTATAGCCCCCTGCAATCCAGGAGGAAGATGTTAGAGACTTACTGATCCACCTAGATCCTCATAAAGTCTATGGGACCTGATGGGATCTATCCTAGGGTGATAAGACCTCGCTAAGCCTCTCTCCATCATTTATCAACAGTCCTGGCTTACTGGAGAGGTTCCAGATGATTGGAAGTTGACTAATGTGGTACCCATCCATAAGAAGGGCCAGAAGGAGGATCCAGGGAATTATAGACCTGTCAGCCTGACCTCGGTACCAGGGAAAATTATGGAGCGTATCATCTTAAGGACAATCACACTGCACCTACAGGACAATAAGGAGATCAGATCTAGTCAGCGTGGATTTAGGAGGGGAAGGCCTTACCTGACCAACCTAATTTCCTTTTATCATCAGGTAACTTGCCTGGCTGATGAGGGAAAAAATGTTGATGTAGTGTACCTGGATTTTAGGAAAGCCTTTGATACTCTCTGCCATAGTAAACTCCTGGTGAAACTGGTGGATTGTGGCTTAGACAGGTTTACTCTGTCCTGGGTTAAGAACTGGCTGGATAACGGAGAGTGGTGGTGAATGGTGCTGCATCCAGTTGGTGGCCGGTCACTAGTGGGGTCCCCCAGGGTTCAGTGTTGGGCCCAATCCTGTTCAATATCTTTACTGATGATCTGGATGAGGGGATGGAGTCCATCATTAGTAAGTTTGCAGATGACACCATGTTGGGAAGAAGTGTCAATCTCTTAGCGTGCAGGAGGGCTCTGAAGAGGGACCTTGACAGGCTGGACAGTTGGGCAGAATCCAGTAACACAAGGTTTAACAAGTCTAAGTGCCAGGTTCTACACTTTGGTCACAATAACCCCATGCAGAGCTATAGGAGGGCTGGGGACTGAGTGTTTGGAGAGTGGTCAGGCAGAAAAGGACTTGGGGGTGCTGGTTGATAGGAAACAGAACATGAGCCAGCAGTGTGCCCAGGTGGCCAAGAAGGCCAATGGCATCCTGGCCTGCATCAGGAATGGTGTGGCCAGTAGGACTAGGGAAGTTATCCTTCCCCTGCACTCAGCACTGGTTAGGCCACATCTTGAGTGCTGTGTCCAGTTCTGGGCTCTTCACGTTAAGAAAGATGTCGAGTTGCTGGAACGTGTCCAGAGGAGGGCAATGAGGATGGTGAAGGGGCTGGAGCACAAGCCCTGTGAAGAATGGCTGAGGGAGCTGGGGTTGTTCAGCCTGGAGAAGAGGAGGCTCAGGGGTGACCTTATTGCTCTTTACAACTCCCTGAGGGGAGGTTATAGCCAGGTGGGTGTCAGTCTCTTCTCTCAGGCCCCCAGTGACAGAAGAGGACACAGTCTTAACCTGCATCAGGGGAGGTTTAGACAGAAAGAGTGATTTCCATTGAAATGGGCTGCCCTGGGAGGTGGTTGAGTCACTATCCCTGGATGTGTTTAAGAAGAGATTGGATAAGGTACTTGATGCCATGATTTAGATGATAGAATGGTGTTAGGTAATGGGCTGGACTCGATGATCTCAATGGTCTTTTCCAACCTTATTAATTCTGTGATTCTGTAATATGTAAGTTAAGCACTAAGAAATGTAGCTGTGTTTTCAGTATTGCTCCACCTAACTCCAACCTCCATAAAAATGTGTTTATGGACTTCATTTATATTTCCCTATGCCAGGTTTCAAAGCAAAATCTGAAAGAGCCATTGATTTTAAATGGCAAAACTCACAAAAGATAAAGCCACCTGAACAGTCAGGTATCTGCACGTTGATTTGAGCATCACGTTTGAATTTCTTTATCCATAAGAACATTTGTTTAAGTCTATTAAAATTAGAAACAAGCTTTCACTATCTGCCCATGACAAGTGACTACCAAGCTACATCATATTTACAGTATGTGTAAACAACAGTACAAGCAATAAAAAATAAAAAACAAACCACAAAGTCTCCTTACCACTTGTTGTGCAATGTTGACGTTGGACTGTCCGAATGTTTTTGGCAGGAGCTGTTTTCCAATCGTATTTACTGTAGAAGGATGAACAGCCAATAGAGAAACAACCCCTAAAACAAATACAAGTAGATAGCTTCAGGTCAGCCACATTGTATTATTTTAGCAATTCCAGTCTCATCTATAACTATACACCAATGTCTACTAATAGAAACTAGCCCTGAACCATGTAGAGAATCCATATAAATACAGCATTTACACACTTGAAGCAAGAAAAGAAATCAAGATTCACAATATGTTCTCTCAAACGTTCTCCAATATAGCCTTACAGGTCAGTGATCTAGTATGAACATGTTTTATGTTCTTGTATTCCTATTTTTCACTCAAACCAGAGTAGTAGAGGCAATGGGCATCTGAAAAAGGTGCATAACCCCCTCCTCTTATGCCCTTACCTTTGTGGCTATTGCAATCTTTTCCAGCACCACGTGACAAACATGCCCAACGCCCCAGCACATGGCACAGCCTTCTGAAGCACGCTGACCTACAAGAGCTAAAATTTGCAATGTGACTTTGTCACGTGGCAGGGAAGGACCCCCCCCTCGGTGCTGCTTGGAAAGGGATCCCAGTGCAATCCCGCAGCCCCTGCTGGCTCCTGACATCCCCCACTCACCACAGGTGCCGACGCTGCCTGGCTCACCGCAGGCCCTGCACTGGAGCTCCTGGTTCAGGTACCTCCTTCTCTCTAGCCACCCCCAGCCATGCTCAGGTGTCCCCAGTCCCTCTTGACCCCGGGAATGGGGGCCACGGGGCCACCTCGCACAGAGGGCTCTCCCTGGGCTCGGCCACCAACGTCTTGTTTGCACGTGGGTCCACAGAGCTCCCCCTGCCGGCCGGAGGTGCAACTGCAGCTCCTGTGCTCCCGAGCACCATCGACTGCCTGGAGGAGTCGCTGCACCTCCTGCACTCCCAGCACCCGGGGCATACGAGGGACAGTTGTTGTTCTCAAAGACATTGGTTGCTATTTTGTGGGGTTTTTCTCTGGTTCATTGCTTCCATACCAAATACATATCAATTCACCCATACATATATCCATACACCCATCCATACCCTATGTATTCAACAAAAATTGTTGCTTTTTCTATATATGTCTGTCATCCATTGTTATCGCCCCCTACTGTCCAAAACCAGGACAGGGTCCCATCTCGTCCCTGATGCCTACCATCCCTTTGCATATTCAGGAAATCTATAGGAAGTTGAGGACAATTCAAATCTTAAGCCTTTGCTTTCCAGAAAGCTTGTATTTCCCAGCTGTTATTACTACTCCACGTCAAATTGGTACCTTCGTGCTAGAATCTATTCACAGTCCCCCAGATAGGATGCAGCAACATGTCCTTCTTCCATTATTAACCAACTTTCCAATGCTCTTTCAGAAAGTCAGCAGCTATCCGGTCTGCAGTACAAATCTGTTTTGCCTTCCTGTCCCTTTCAAGTGCACTCATCACTATCATGGCCTGAATTGTGTTTGTTCTTCCTTTCTGCAAAATACAATAAGTCAATATAAACTACTCTGGCTATAAACTACCTTATGCTTGTGGAGCTTCTCCTCAGCTTCCTGGAGTGGAGGTTAACATGTCTTTTTTTTAACCTCCTCCTCACTAATTTAAAAACATCAATGCAATCTGAAAATTGTATTTCTAGTATAAAACAAGAGTTGTAATTTCTTTCCAAAGTTAAGATGCCTCATCTATTTGATCACTTTTCCTTTCCTTTGATGGTTTTCTTGTTGCCCATATTCTTTCTAGCTCTCCTAACCTTTCTTTTACAGAGGACAGGGAGGGATGCAGTATTCATGTACAAAGAATGCTGTATGCTATTGTATAACTCTATAGCTCATTTTCTATCTTATTCCCCATTCCTTTCCAATCAATTATCAAAATTCAACATGCTTGTCCCCTAGTAAACCCCAATACCACATTTTCATAATATAACCCACCACTACTTCAAGATCTCTCTTGAATGCTAATAGCTCACTTGAGATACTCATTGTATCTCATTTGGTTTTCACCAATTATTAACCCAATGGTTAACATGGGGAGGAGGGAGAGAGTCCCATTCTATCACAGCTTAGTTTCTTTAACAGGCTGATTAAAGATCTTGATAATTTTTCCTTTTGTTATTTTTAAGAAATTCAAGGACATCACACTGATTAGATACTCCTTATCCATGTAGTTGTTGACTCTTTCAAAGCATGACTTTGAAAAGACAAATTTGTAACTTCTCTTTTCCTCTCCCTGTAGAAAAGCCCTGTTGGAGCTCATTATCACATCTGTCCATACATGTACTGCTGCTCTGTTATGCACTCGACCAATCTGCCTAACAGAAGTCTGACTTACTCATCTGCAGTTACCTGAGCCCTTCAAAACTGATGCAGGCTATGTGGCTTGCTTTCCTTCTGGTACTACAAGAATTATACACAGACTGAGTTAGGAAGATAGAAGTACCTTTTCCAGGTCCTTTAAGGATTCACAGGTAGATGATTTTTTGATAATGATTTCTAACCATTCTCATTATATATTTTTTTCCTGACAACTTCTAAATATTACCTCAATAGGATAACTTCCTAAAACACAATACTGCCAATAAGCCTCTCCCTAATCACCCTGATCATCTTTCTACTCTTTAGATGCACTCCAGACTTCATTCTTCTGGTATGTTAAATAATAGAGTAATTCTTTGTGCTATCATGTTTATTAAAAACTTTTATGCAGTCAACAAAGACAAAAAAATTTGCAATGTAACTCATCGTAACAGCAGAGGTCAGGGTCAGTGCTTAGGAAGCAGATGCTCAGGAAAGCACCAGGGGGTCCAGACAGGGGGGGCAGACAAGCTTCATGTGACCCAAAACCTACTGGCTCAGGCTAACAAAGATTTAACCACCTCCTCAGCTGCATTTGAAAGACTACAGCAATAGGGGATTATTCACTTTTCCTTCAGCACTCCAAGCTGCCACTGGATTACTTTGTTCAATTTTGGGGCTCATAGTGCAAGAAAGGCATGAATAAACGGGAGAGAGTGCTGCAGGAAGACATCAATATGTCCCAGATACTGTACAAGGGAAGCTGAGGGAGCTTGGTTGTGCAGCCTGTGGAAAAGAAGGTTAAGGTGAAGCAAGGGGCGCTGTTTGTCCAGGCTCAGGGATAATTAATTTAATTATCTGAACAGAAATAGCTATCTCATAACAAAAACATCTGTGGGAAGGGAAGAGTACACACTGTTTCTTTAAAGTTTCTAATTACATTAGCATTTCCTGTGGTGCCGGGCCAGAGTTAATTCGTGCAACTGAACCAGCCTGGCTCTACAAAGACACTACAAGGTACCTCTGCCTGTACAGCAAAAACAGATTGGCCAGGAAATGTAAATGGAACTGGAAGAACAGTAATGCTGCTTCACAGAAGGAAAGTCAAAGTCAACTTATAAATGCTATTGTACTAAGTAGGAAAGACTTCAGCTGTTCAGAAAAAAATTGAAAAAAATGTTTTTAAGAAGCCTATTTTCAATTTGCACAAATGAGCCTTACTATTTTCTCATTTGTCTCACATGCAAACATTTTTCTCATACTCATCTGCATTTCCATCAAAGGCTCAATGTGTGGTATATTTACTTGCTAAGTACACAAGCAGAAAAAATTTTAACTTAGCTTTGCAAGTGACTGACAGCTCAGTTTCTCAAAGGAACTTTACCCACCATTTCTTAATTACTGTTATGTTTAACAGCAATCACTGCAATCCAAATAATCCTGTACTTTGTGGACAACACACATTGTGCAGAACAGCATGTAAAAATTAAAACCACAAGCTTGCAAACAGTTCTGCTGGCACCAGTTCTTCCTCCTTTTCAAAACAAATTATTAATACTGCTAGTTCTGAGGTATCTTTTTTTCCCCCCTAAAGACTTTGAAAACCACAGGAAGGGGCCATGTATGCACACAGAAGGATATTACTACCAGTACTTAAATTCTCAGTGTCCTGAGCCTTTAGAAAACTACTCTTAGCACTTGTAAGCTAATCCTTCAACCCAAAGGGAAGTACAACATATGATGTTCCACAATCCCTCCAAACACAAGATGGTGATACAGATGGAATCAGGAGTAATGGCACACAAAACCTGCATAGCAAAAGCAGCAGCACCCTTTAACAAAACCTGCTATTTATCTGCCTACAAACAAGTAAGTGCTGTCTTTGGTTACTGGTTGCATTTAGGGGAGAACTTCTGAACCGGAGCTTTGCTTGGATATAAAAACAAATCAAAGAGTTCTACCAAAGAGAAAGAATCCCTTGCAGAATTTCAGCAGTTTAAAGGATTGGTGATACAATCATTTAAGAACATTTTAAAGAACACAAGATGCCACAGAGAAAAGACACAGCACATCTCAAATCAGAGAAAGGAGTGCCCCCTGCAGCCAATGCAGAAGGTCTCTTGAAAAACTGACTGCTCTGCATCATGAAACAGTAGTGACTGAATTAGGTGTTCAGGTGAAAGAGGATGGGCTGAGGTGCTCCCAGACCCAGGACCCGAAGTCTCATTCATTCTACAGTTGTACCCTTATCTGAAGTAATCTGCCATTAGGTTTTCCTTACTTGTGAAAGAGAGAGCAGGCAACAGAAAAACATCTCAGTTTCCTGAGAGTGCAATCTCTAGCAAACTAAATCTTGTCAGTTTGTCTTCTGGCAGAGAAATGTGGTATATGTGAGAACTTGATTGGGCAAGAAGGTCCTTTTGCAAGCACTTTTTGAACTATCACAACCCCCCCCAAAAAAACGTACACAATATGAGTAGTTTATCAGAATGCAAAATAATTCCTGCCGTCTCCTGTAACAGCCTCAACCAAACTCTGCCCAGTAGTTTGGTATTCAGGAGTTAAAAAAAGGGTCATTTTAAGAAAAGTCTAAAGAAAATTAACCTTTCAGGGGGCATTTTGAAGTTCAACTGTTTATAACCAAACTTATGAACACAACAAATTTTTGTCTTAATTACATAATGATCTTTGAAATGGATGGGTTTTAACAGAGCAGTTGAATCTAGCTTAACAACAATACATAGCAATATAATTTCAAGGCAGAAACATGAAACCAGCCTCAATATGGGCCAAATACAACTTATAAAACATAAAAACATTTCTATCACTACTCTGGTAAAACTCTTATATTGAAAAGCCCAACAGGTCTCTTTTCAGAGATCAAAAAAAAGGACCAGTGAGACTTTGTATGAACAAGATTTAAGGAAATGACACAGACATAAGATTCCATTGTGACTGTCACTTTAGAGAAGGCCAAGTGCCACCTGCAGCATTATGTTCCTTGTTTTTGGAATTTGAAAAAAGTTCATAGGAATAAAGTTTATATAAAACCAGCATACCTGTCCTGCTAAAGGTGTAAATGATGTAAGATTACATGAAAACCAGGAGAATATTCCTGAAAATGTTATAGATTCAGTTCTAGCAGTTTTATATTATGAGGATTTGTATTTCTTTTTGGGAATAAGAGACAGGAGGAGAAGAGGGAATTCAACTTCAACATGACAAACGAAATTACACACTGTAATAATTTTTTAAAACAAATACAAAGCTAATTCCAGCTCTAAACCTGCTCATCAAAACAACAGCTTAAAATAAACAGAACACTAAGTAATAAATAGCAAACTAGTCTTAAGTTCACAATCTGCCCCTCTCCTTCCAGTGTGCCACCCTCCAATTTGAAGCTGGTGTCTAGAGAACTGTCTGAAAAATTCTCCAGTTTGGAATCAAAAAGCGAGCAGTGTCTCTTACAGAAATGTAAAGTAGCTTGAGCCCACCCAATCTTTGGCAAAGGTTTTTTTTCCAGCTGAAAAGCTCTGGGTTACCTGATGACAGACACAGATTTCTCTGAGGGTCCCTGCAGATCATAAGTCTTATTTTAAACACTGCTATAGTGTTCTAGAAGACCTTCCATCAGACTCACTGATCTTCAGTCATGCCCTTTACTTCACCTCATGCCCTCTTCCACTCATGAAAGTTGCATTTGGCTATTTCAGCCATGAAACATCTGACAGCTCAGTGTGCTTTTGGTAGTACCTTCCCCTCATTAGTCAGAGCAAATCACCTGCACACCTGCTAACAGAAAGGAAAACCACAGTTTGATTCCATTTAGAGCTGCAGATCTACAGGTTTCTAACTATTCCTTTGGATTCTGTTCAAGGCAAAGGATTTATTTCCAATATGGAAAGAAAAGAGTAAGAAAGATGAGCTGCTTATGAAGTAACTCCATTAACCAAAACCAACTGTTCTATCCAGTTGATTGAGCTGGTGTCAATAAAAACTGACAAAAAAATTGCCTTAGAGCAATTTATCCCATGCACTTGAAAGTTTCAGTTGCTCAGTTTTACTTGGCTTCTTGCTGCCACAGAAACTTCCACAGCTAACTCCCACTCCAGGGCTTCAGTAAGAGACTGATTCCTCAGATGTCACCCCTATGAAGTTCCAGTTTTTAATGTCTCTCTCGTGACCATCATAGATATTATTTTATTAGTTAATTGTATGCTGGTTTTCCAAAAACAGATTTCTTTTTGGGGGTATAAAACTATATAGGCTATGACAACAAACAGATGACTGTCTCTAGTTGTGTGTCAAGTCAAGAAAAGCACCTGTACTTATTGTAAAGGTCACACCATCCTGTGAATGCAGCAAACAGGCTTATACAGCAATTCTGTGCTTTTGTGCAGGTATCAATCTCCCCCAGTGTGTAGTATTCATTAATTTCTTACATCAACTCAGACTTTTATGTGATTATTATCATCCTTAGACATGACTAGTAATAGTTCAGCTATTACAAACCAGTCTTTCCAAATCTGTGTTGAAATAAAGTGTGGTCTGCTTTTAGACTCTTATAGTCTTTTTAGATTTTCCAAAATACCATTTCTATTTCCAACACCAGTTTTATTACCTGAGCTTGACTTTAAAAAACAATAATTGGACTTACCTCACTGCAGTAATACACAGGCATTTTATAACTGATTTCAAGAAATACCTGTTTGCTAAAGTGCAGTTAGTGGGCCCTGAAATGGAACTCTAGTTCTATTCCAAAGGAACAATTCCAATCTCTGACAAAAATCAGGGAGTTTGAACTTGCAAACGAAAGTAACAGCAACATCAGGCTACAAAAGTTTCTTGTCTTATAAACAAAAACAAAACAATCACTTGAAATCTGAGTCTAAATACATCTCAAAATTTTACATATTTGACTTTTTCAGATATCAATTCTGAAATGTAAATACAATTAGCTCATAAGATGCAAAACCTTATTTTAAAGTGTAAGAGGTACAAAGAGCTAGAGATCACTTCACAAGTATTTTCCAGTTACATACCAATAATGCCACCTACTGGCATGACAGAAGATGCAAACTTTCCTTCCCAGTAATCTTTAAATTAAGAGCTTTCATTTCAATTTCAATATAATATTAAATACCATTGGTTACCTTTTCCCTTACACTGACCTGAAGCAGGCAATTTCTTTCACCCAAATTTCTTCACAAACAAGGGGCAGGATTAGAATTGAACACTGTGCTATTCCATACTGTAGTACCAACATTAGGGCAAGGACCAGAATACAGCAGTTTTCTTCAAAATGCAACATCCAGGAAAAGCAAAATTTTTCCTTCTCTAAAATTCATTGTGTTTTCTGTTGTTGTTTGGCAATCTCATGAAGAAGTTTTAGTAGTTCAGCCCTTCTTAAAAATTCTTTCCTTCCTTTCAACTCATACGTATTTATTAACTCTCCAAATGGAGAGTCAACTGTTTCCCAGTTGGAAAACCAGCTTCCTGACTATCAAGTAAAACAAACCTTTCACAGTCATACTGATTTTTTCAGGACTAAATGGAGTGTGACAGTCCAGTAATGGAAATACACAGGGTTATCAGAAAACATGGGTGAATTTACAGCCAAACACTTTTGGAGGTGGCACAAGTCCTGGAGAAAGCACAAGCTACCATCTCGTTTCTGCCACATACAGGTTGATACCTTTTATTTCACACTAAACATGTTTTGAAGAAATAAATTTTTATAGCATTTTCTAGAATGCTATTTTATGTCCATGACTAATTTACTCAACATGCATCATGCATTAGAAACAGAACTCAGTGAGGTTGTTGTTTGGGTTCTTGGTTTTTAATATACTATTTTCTCCTCTTACAATAAATAAAGTCAGTCTCTGCTTTAAAACAAAAATCCCTGGAGTTCACGGCTGAGACCAGTCACTCCAAAATGAGCTCCTGGAAGCACATCCCCGCTTGCTGAAGTAAAAAGGTTGTCTATGCTGGTAACATACAGCATGGACAGTCAGGGAATGAATGTATGGATAGGACTTGCATACATAAGATTACTCCCTAACATTCCCCCTCTCTCTCAGATTCTACAACTTGAGGACTTTTTGAGCAAGAGGTTGTTCCAGCATAACTGCTCAGGAGGATGGGTGATGCTCCTTACCAATTCTTCATCTAAAAAACAACAGCAATACACCCCAACAAAAATCATTCTAAAAAGAAGCCATTCACAGTTACCAGATTTCTGCTGGTGCATATGGTAGAGTTCAGGGCCAGGTTCCTACCTGCACTTCTTTTGCTCAGGGGTGTGTGACTGCATTACAAACACACACCTGGAGCAGTTAATAGGCATCACTGTTCAACTTAGTGCTCTCTCCACCAAAAGCTGAACAGGGCAGATCACTTGGACACGTCCCTTTTGTAAAGCAATGTGTATTTTAGACAAGGGAATGCCAAAGAGTCCAGCGAGATTCCAATAAAATACCTGATGTATCTAGTAGTGGTGACAGAAATCAAATGGGTTTCCAGAAACCACATATAAAATACTAGAGCAGTCCTAATAACAAAGTTTTCCTGAACTGGACTACAGTTTGATTGCAGAGTACTAGCATAATCCAGTAATGTACAAAGCAATAGATTCATCAACACTAAGGTTTATGAAAGCATCAGACAGTAAGTGGGCAACTATCCTAATACAAATTTCACCCTACTTCATAGAACCTATCAAAGAACATCATCTGTCACACCCAAGAATAAACCAGACTGTCACCATTTGGAAGCAACAACAAAGGAAAATGGCCATTTCACCAAAATATATTGTGAACCAAACATGATGCTGAACAGAAAAATTACTGGTCAAAAATAACTGGCACTTCCCTTGGAGTCGTATATACACTTTTGGTCACTTGTGTTCAAGAAAGTTGATGAAAGCAATCAAGGAGGCTCAAAGAACAGCAATAAGGAAAACACAGAGGACAAAGAGTTCATGTGATGAGCCATCTAGGAAACAGTGGCCAGTCGGCCTGTCAAACTGAAGACTGTTCAGATGCACAATTGTTACTTAAAAAGAGTAGGTAAACATACTACAGAAAACTATAAAGCTGAAATACAAGTGCCACCAGCAAAATGCATAAACTGGCAAGAATATACTTAATTAGAGAACAGTTTTAGAGATCCACTGAGGAAACAGCCTTCCCCTAGGAATAGAGGGGACAGAAATCTAATCTTCAAATGCAGCATAATGGGTTCAGAGAAGAGGTTGTATGACACAGCCCTCCAGAACTGCAGGCAACTGGAACTCAGTGGAACTTGTTTTTTCCCCAACTGTATTAATTCTCAAGTGCAGCTCCTAACACCCAAATGTTTAGATACTCCTATTTTTTGAGCTTACATATCAAATTCAAGTTCCAATTTATAGCCTGTGTTTTATTAAATTGTTTGATTACATTATCATACACGCACAGGCATTATCTGCAAGTCCAAAAGAGTTCTGTTCCAAATGTATTTTGAGATAAGCTTTCACTAGTGTGGATGCATTATCATAAAAACTGTCATAACTCATTTTAAACTTCTACACCCCAGCACTTTTTTCTCCATTGGCTAAAACACAGTGCTCTCAAAGATGTTTCAGAACATCCTGGTCTTTATACACAAGCTACACTAACAAGATCACATATGAGATGATGAACCACAACTGAGCTTCACATGAAGTTTTAAGACAGTAATAAACCATGGAAAATCTGCAGTTTGCTTCCTGATTATATTATATAACCTAAGAAAAGTTTTACAAAAACTATGCTAAGAAAGCATTTTAAAGCCAGCAATATACACAACAAGTAAAAATCAAGAAATGGAGAGTATCACTAAAAATTGAGTCCTTACCTTTTCCAGGACTTAGGTTTTGGTCTATAAACACCTTAAGCTCTCCATTGGCTTCAATTAGTCCAGCCTGTTAAAGAAAGCAATTTTCATTAAATTTACAAACACAGACAGGCTTTTAGTTAAAGATGAAAGGTATCACACTGGAAGCCTCAACTGCTACCACTCCCATATTGTCACAAATCTGCCACTATGTAAGGGCACTGTCTGTGGAATAGTATTTGTGAAATTTTAAAGTCTTCATTTCATAAATACTGTATTCTTAAAAAGCAAGCAGAAAACCTGTTTACACCCACTTTACTATTTTTTCCTAAGGTCTCATAACACACGTGCACTGTTTCAGCTGAACCACCAACACCTACAACTACACCTTTCTCTGTGTGGATATTATTTACCTACCACATAAGCTAACATCACAACAAAATCAGTAGAGGGGGTAGAGGGTGCCTTGGGCCTTTTTAATCAGGAAAAAGAAGTCATTAAGGAACACCTTGAGCTTTTCAATTAGTATTTTTTTAAAGATCAGAATATAAAGGTCTCAAGTGAAAAGAGCTATATGGTGATATAGAAGTGTATAAAGTCATCTTTTGAGAGAGCTCACAGTGTAAGTTATTTTTTAAAATTCTATTAATTTTTTGATAGAGAACACTTGCAGCAATTTCTTGGTATCTGTAGCCCAAACAATCCTGAAAAAAATTAACATAGGACACACACTGTTTCAGTTTAGAAAGAGCAGAAATCAAATCAGCACATGCACTTAACCATAGTTTAGCACGTGGTGTTAGAGAGCTTGAAAGGTCCCCAGCTGCATTATGTGCACAGCAGGTGTTTGCAGGCTGCCCACAGTCTTGGAGCAAGAATCCAGTGGTTTGCTGTCAGTCAGCAGCAAAACTGCTCCCTTAGAATCTACCTGAAGAGCCCTACTTAGTTTTGCCAGAAGTTTGGGTCGCCAAGGAGGCCACTAGAGGATGCTGTGGTGCTGTCATGATCCAGGTGTATCACAGCAAGGATTTCCTGGGCAGGACAGCGAATTTCAACACGCTCTAAGAAAGG
Organism: Serilophus lunatus; assembly: GCA_013399895.1. NCBI lineage: Eukaryota > Metazoa > Chordata > Aves > Passeriformes > Eurylaimidae > Serilophus > Serilophus lunatus. The sequence continues at coordinate 477,265 of VXBA01001382.1, forward strand.
GGAGACTTTCCTCGGTGAATGGCAGGGCAAGAGGGGAGAGAAGATGACTGAGCTGGGAAGTCTGTCAGAAGAGAAAGCAGATGAGAAATTTTGCTAAGGGAAGGATAAAGAGCAGTGGCCTGTAATGGCAGGGCAGCAACGACGACCTGGTGACACAAAAAAAACCAAACCAAACCAGAAACAAGGAGACAGTAGAAGTGATGGATAGAATAAAGAGCCTGTGGCAGTTGTGTCCTCCATTCCTGTAATTTCCACCCTCAAAAGTAGCACAGTAGCAGAGTTTCAGGGAGATTGCAACAATTTTCCAGTACACACACACTGCTCGTTCTCCACCTTGCCCACGGCAGGGATGCCAAAGGTCCACTCGAACCAGGGACAGTTCCACCACCCTATTCCCAGGCACCAGAACTTTTCATAAGCCTAACTCCTGATCACACTTAACTACACAATTCAGAAGGGCAGATGCTCTTAAATAAGAAGATAAACTCATCAATATGGAATCCATGTTGTGTAGGGAGATGTTATTAGAGCTACAGGCTATGGCAAAATGACATTCCGGAACACAGGAACCCCATGTAATACCTGATGGAGAATTTTTGGGTAGATGTTACCTTATACTCCCATCCTACCCGGATTTCACAACAAAATTTGTTAAACCACACAGGAAGTGCAGTCCCATTGTCATCATTTCTTTAAATGCAGCACTTCAGTTTCTATTCAACAGCAGAAGTACTTGTACTCAGGACTCCTGCAAATCCTCTTTCCCATGAGAATAAAAGGAGGTATCAGTGAGACTGAAGAAGCATTTGATATATTGTGGTTTTGATCAGCAAGATGATGTCTATTTTGATCTGTAATGTTTTTAAGAGGCACATGAATTTAATAATTTTGAATGATCAATTAATTCATCAGTTTAAGATGCAAAGGCAAACCTGCATTGAGTTCACACATCAGTTACAGTGACATGTTTCAAAACCAAAAATTTAAGCTGTAATTTTCAGCAAATTCAAGTATTAGTGCAAACCATTGTTTCAGTAATTAGAAAATTAGGCAATTTGGTAATCAATTACTTATTAGTCCCTTCTATTTTCCACTTTTTTTTTAAACTAGAATGTCTCCAATAGAACCACTTCTATTCAATCATTTTATCTTTAAGTACTCAACCAACCACCACTGCAGTAGCAAATACTCCCATAAGGTCCAAGTTTTCTTCCACACAATTAAAACATACAGTGAAAAAACATTACCCCAAACAACATGCAACTCGAAAAGCCATAACCTAATGCAGCATTACAGAGGGTCAGGTTGGTGCTACACGCCCTGAACCAGGCTTTTGTGTGACTGAAATTACTCAAGTCACTGACAAAACTGAGAACATTGGGGAAAAAAAGGCATTTCATCAGTAAGAGAATACAGCCTGGGCAAAATCAGAGAATGGCAACCCCTGAACATCCACAAGAGCCCCCTCAGGGGCCACGACACTGATGAAGAAGGAGCACAGAGGCCACAGTTCCACCACCCCTCCACTTCAGCGTCTTACTAAAGGTTCAGCTCTAGCTGTTAAAATGGCTGGTAAATATTCAACTAATTTACCCAGGAAAGACTCCAAGACAGCGACTTGGAAAGAATACCATAAATCCCACAGCAAATAGCACCCCCAGCTGCTGTTATTCACAGTAAAACTGATTTCTAGTGAAAATTCTGTTATCCTAGTCCCAGTATGCTCTTCACACTTGTGGATACACTGTTTAATTCTAAGGTGGTCAAAATTTAACACTGCACACAAGCTTTTGGTGAGAGAATATTGAACAGGAAAACTTCCATCCCATACAAAACGTTGGTGCCTTTGTTCTGAAATGGAAATACCAGGCAAAAGATCTCCCAGGGTGTATTTCAAGGAAATTCCTGCTGTTTTCCAAGCCAGGTTATCTTGGAGGAGGCACAGCATTACTCCACAGAGCAGTGCCCAAAAGAAAGAAAGAAAATAGAGGAAAACATGAGCAGAGTCCCCATTGGATACATTACAGTCACAGATTCACAATGAACAAAAAAAACAACAAAAAAGTAAACAAAAAAAACCCCCAAAATAACTTTCAAAAAAACAAACCAAGAAACCCCACAAACCAAAGGACTCCACCAAGAAAACCCCACCCAGCAATAAGTACTGGATTTTGTCCAGTGGAAAGGTAGCCTTCTGTCAATAAGGGTTTAGACATCAGGGAAATTTTATTTTCTGATGGGAAAATGAACAGTTCTCAGGCCCTAAGAAGCTGCTTGAAACAAGGCATTTTGATTTTTACTATTTTTCACTGTCATTCTTTTCATATTCCACATTTTCTTATTGTCTCATGATTCTCAATTTCAAGGTGTGTGTTTCTTCCTTTGATGATGATGCCAGGGCTGCTTGAAATAATATCATGCTTTTAGTATCTAATTCTGAAAGCTTATTAAGTGTTTGCAACTTGACAACTCAACAGTTTTCCTCTTCAAAGAGATATGTTGGAAAATCCCAAACCGGCTACATGCACATACAGAGACACAACCTTTATCCTTCACACACTACAGCAAAACCAAACAATGGTTTTCAAAATTAGCTTTGGACATCCAACATGGCATCTAAACTGTAATAACTTAAGATCTTGCCACAGGTCACAGGAAAGGAGGTTAAAGTCCACTGGACAAATTACTAAACCTGGTAATTTGAACTGTGCAAACTGTGCTGGAGTAGAAATCCCAACCATCACCAAGGTTTTGTCTCAGCACATTGTTCAGAACTAACTCCTAAGGAAAAAGAAATCAACTGATGGCCTAAACAAATCTAAAATTCAACTGAAGTTAGCTTTGGCCTGCTATGAGATCATTGGCAGTCATAAGTTTATTTTTGTTTTGTTTACAAGGAAAAGCTGAAAAGCACAAGTGCCCTCAACCTAAGAATCAGTAAATTGGGAAAAAACTTTTTGTTGGGACTGAATTGAATCTGAAACAAAATTTGCTAAAAAAGCAGAGAAATTCAGTTCTTAAAAAAAATTCTTATGACAGACTATCAGAGAATAATGTAGTATCTCATTAAGCAGCTCATATTTGCAGTCTCTAAAGTTATGCACTAGAAAATCGACACCCTTGCAACAAAAATATAATTTCTTCCACAGCTTTCCAGCCTTGCAACTCAATTTCTTAATAAAAATTGGCATAAAATTATTCACTAAACCTTTAAACTGAATGGAAGATATGTGAGGTGAACTTGGATGGAAGCACAAGAAACTTATAAAAGCAAGAAGCTCGACTGATGAAAATGAGACTGAACAAGTACATGTGCTGTGTGTATCAGATTTAACCTGAGAGGAAGGTCTCCCCACTACTCCAAGTAAACATGGGGAAGAGAAGGGTGCTTCTGTCCACAGAAATACCTCTTCTACCTTGCTTCTAGGTGAAGAGATGATTTTAAGTATAGACCCTGAAAAAGAGCTGGAAGAGAGCAAAAAGGGTGAAGATAAGTGCAAACAGAGGTATCTGCTAAAAGGTTATTTCTCGGAACAGATTTTCACCTGCTAAGTGCAGATTAAGCCCATTAGATTGAGGTGCTCAACTGGGTTTGACAACAAGAGAGGTGAGTGCCAAATACACAACACTGGCTAAAGAACAGGAGTCAGAGAGGGACAGTCAGAACAACAGTTTGGGGACTGGCAGGGAAAGAGATGAAAAGTGAGCTACAAAATCAGATGGAAGATGGCAGAATTAAGAGTTGAGGTTGAGAAACTGTGAGTCACTGAGCAAGTACAGGCAATACAACTGATGAGAACCTAGCAGAGAGCTTCAACAGAGCAAGGAGATCAAATCCTGTGCGAAGAAGGGAAGAACATGGGAGTGAGAAAACAGTCTATTCTAAACTGTGACTGAAAGGGAAAATAAGCTGGGACTCAGATTGAAAAGTTCAGAAGAAATAGGGAAAGAAGTAGTGAAGACAGAATCAGAAAATGCAGAAATTGGGAAGGAAAAGTATTTCCAACCACAGCTCCTCAAAGGCATTTTGGTGGTGGGCTCACAGTTGGACTTTTATGATCTTAGGGGTCTTTTCCAACCTTAACAATTCCACGATTCTACAACAGCAGGATGTCTCCGCAGGCATTTGCAAAGCCTGTTAGCAAACCACCACCCATCTTGTGCAAACTGCACCTGACTTGGTCCCGCAGAATGACAATCCCTGGTTGTTTCAAAGGCAGTGAATGCAAAGGCTCTACGCCGTGCAATGTTACTGTGTCACTTCACTGCCAAGGCAGGGCCCTTCTTGTTTGCCTTATTTCACTACTAGGAAGCAACAGAACACTGGCACACCTACAAAGTAGAGAAAAGCTTATAATCAGAAATAAGCAACCTTATTTAAGGCTGCTTAAACAACCTTTATTCTTCTTTCACCCCTATCCATAAGCAAATGTTATTTTTAACAAGATGGTAATAAACTGCTTTTCCCATTGGATTCTCATCTCAGGGGACAGAGCAAACATGCTCTGGGAATGAATTATTACACAACTTCAAAAGACCCATTCTTATGGGACACCCAACTCACTTTCTGCAAAAATTAAAAAGCATCCCAAGATATCAAGAAGAGGAGGATTGAAGAAAAGGAAAAAAGAGTCTGAGCCTTCAAAATTCTCAGATATGTTATTTCACTGTGTCTCGGTAGCCTTCTTCTGAAACAGAGACCATCAGACCACATCCTCAGCTCATGGCAAATCTTCAAGATTAACATGTCTGTCAACCACTCAGCAATGAGCTGCACCATACAAATGAGATTTCCAAAAAGTGTATTTGAATTTTTAGTACCTTGACAAGCACTAGATTAATAAAGATCTGGATATCACAGGACTGTGAAGGTAAAAAGGTAAATACAGGTTAGTAGCTCAGTTAAGCTTTGTCACTCCTTGTCTGAATACAGGCTCTGCTGACACTGCAGTTAAGTTGGACAATGAGTAGTACACAAAATGACACCTGAGGTCTCCTTTATTGAAGAGCATGTTGAGAACATTAGTTACCTTGGCCGCTCTTTCTGAAAAGCGCAACACATCTACAATTCAGCAAAATTTAAAAGAATAACTCATTTTAGAGATGAGTCTAACAGTGGTCCTGTCTCAGCCGTCAAGAGTTCAAAACTACCTCAAGAGTCAAAGTCATTACATAATGTTGTTTCTTACAGTAAATCAATTGCTCAAGTGATACAATCCTTATGAAATTTAAATTTGATACCCTCAAAACTGTGGCACTCGACAAAATTGAACACAAGATTCCTAGGGCTGGATATGCCACCAAAGCACTGGTTCACCACTTCCTTACAATTTATCCCAGAAAATAAAAACCATTGTTTGTGTCCTCCTGGACTGAATACCCAGAGGTACCAGCAGCAGTCACTGCCACAAGCAGCTCCTGCAACCCTCTGAGATTTGACCTTAACAGAATTTTGGTTTTCCAGCCAAACCAAATCTTTACAGCAGCTTGTTCAATAGTGCCTGAACCACAGCTCAAATCAACAAGAAACATGAAACAGGACCCCTTCCTTCCAAAACCATGTGCCTCACTGGCCTCCTTAGCAGCACACTGTAAGGTTCAATGCAATACTGGAACCCTTGGCAAACATAATGTAACACAAGCAGCCAGGAGCACTTTTGGAGAATATGGACACTGACAGCCTTTAAAATCAAGTCTGTTACCTGAGAACCACTTCAACACAGAGAACACCTAGTAAAGATTGGTCCAGTCTTCCTCCCATCCCTAATTAGCTATAATAAATCTCCATTAAGATACCCAGGCAAGCAAATACAAACACTAAACCAAGTGATCCCTACCCTAACTTAACTTTCAAAAGCTGCATTTTTGTTGAGCATGTTGTCAGGACAGTGTAGTTACTCAGTAAAATACTACAATGTACCTATATGAACCTATTACCTATGTATGAACCTATACCTATACAGCTATTATTGAAGTTTAACACTTAAAGGCTACTAGAAAATGCTTTATTTATAAAAAAACATGATAAGGTGATAGGTGATTTCTGAGTTGCTGTTTCTTCACTTTATAATACAAACCAACAAGAAAAAACAAGAAGAGCTCTGACTGTGTATTTGGAATGTACAAAGGAGAGCTTAAAGATCACTTTCCTTCTGCCTTCTTTGAAAAAAGCATATTAAAAAAATAACATTTGAAATCTCAAAGATATCTTTTTAGATGACCTTATTTCATAATATTATTTCATCTTCAGTTTGCAAACTTCTGAACATGTTAGAACTAAATGCAAATAGATCAAGCTACTGAGCAGTCACTGAACTAAAAGGAACTCAAAAAAGGCTCATGACCACTTGAGTTTCCTCAAAGATTTAACTTCTGTAGTTCACCTCACTGAAATTCCCAGTACAAAACCAAAAATGAATACAAAAGGATAAACACATGCTGGCATTTTAAGAAAAGTCTGGAAAAAGTTTTAAAGACTTTTCAATATTTTCTAGGCATTGAAAGTGCATCATGCAAAAAAGGTCCAAAACATGCTTTTCCTACTTCCATTCTTCTTTTTCAATCCACCCCAAACGTAACTTTTACAGATGCGATCAAGATTGATGCAGAAGCATCCCATGGAAGCTATTAAAATGTACAACTTTTGTGGCATGGTATTCTGGCAAAATTATTAATACAGAAGCACAGATATACTACTGTCCACAAATACAGCACACCTACCAACCTACTCAGTACAGCTGTGCTACAAAATCAGTTTGCTGAGGGTTTTTTAAAATATTCCTTGATCAAAATATTCACTAATAAGGTGAAATAATTCATTGGATTAAATTGCATGCCTGAATGTTTTCTGAATTCTCAAAACAAACTCAAAGTTAATCCCTGCACCTCTAGATCCCTCAAACAGCCATGTCAGATCAGGTGTTGAACTTTGTGCAGGCACAATTTCTCATATTTACACATGTGCACAGGGCTCCCTTTGCAGAGTTGGGTACACACAGCTACTACTCAGTAAGATTTGGAAAAGCACCATGAAAAAAGCCCAAGAATACAACAGTTTTTATGAAAACTAGAGATCAAAAGAAAAATCCCTAGTAAAGTAATTCAAGCAAAAGATGACGAACGAAATATCATTTTTAAAAATAAAATGAACATTCTAATTTTAAAACAAGCAGTTCCAGAGGCAACACCACTGCCAGCAACCTATGAAACAGTAACCCAAGAACTTCTCTCATGAAAGATATTTTAGTCTGTGAGAAATTCTGAAGACTAATAGTGGTGTGTCATTTTCAAGTTTCTGAAATTAGTTTTCAAATCCCTGTCTTTCATGTACAATTTATTTTTAAATGACTTGAAACAGTCCTTGCAATAATGGTCAACAACTGAGACCATCATAAATAACAGCTACTAGAACGTTTCATTTACATGAATCATTTCTTCTGACACGTATCATTTTTGAGGTCAGAAGGAATCATATAATGCCGTTTGTATAGGCCCTTTCCCCTCAACACTTGCTGTTAACACCACACATTATACTACTCCCTGAAATAGATCCACTTCCTGAAAGTTTTTGCATTAAGAGTAAAGAAATTTGGCAGAAAATAACCCCCCCGGCACTGCTTCTGTTGCTTCTCTCCCATGCAACCCTGGATCTTCAAGAAGCTTCTCTTTCCATATGGCTGCTTGAGAGACCTCAACAGTTCAACAGGGTCACCACCAGCTGGATTTTCAGCCATGCTGCAGAAACTGTTCATTTACTAGTGGAAGGCATGTTACCCATTGATGCTGAAATTTATTAGCCTAATTTACAGACAATTCTCAACATGTAACTGAACATAAAAGTGGCCAGCAAGCAGTCCTCAGTCTTACACTGGAAACTGGGGGAAAAAACCAAAAAGTTATCAAATTTACTCTCTTGCTTCCCTCATTTGATGCTGCATCCTGCCTAGTTTTAAGAATGCCAAGGATGGAGAGGTTGCCACTGCACCCAGGGAATTGCTCTCTCCACCCAGCCATAAATCCCATGAACCCAGCAAACAGCACAGGCCAGCTGAGGACATCGGCGTGCACACTCGGCTCCTCCAGCTCCTGCCCAGAAGGTGCCACATTTCTAAGCAGTGGATGAGTTTTCAGTACATACAACAAATTCTTGTAGAGTGACACCAATTAACCAGAAAGGGGGATTCTGGCTGAGCTGGAGATTCTGGAGATTGCCTGTACGTGATGAGCAAGAGATTTCCCATAGAGTGCAAATGTACACATCAAACTGTACCAAAATCTACTGACCTCACCTTGTCACTCAGATTCTGAGGGAATGCAATGATCCCACCCCCAAGATGCACAAGTCCTTGAGATACAGCAACTGATGTTCTCTTGTCCACACATGGGTTTTCTGACTGTTTCTTTAAATGGCACATAAAGTCAAGTCTGTAGGAGCTAAGATGTCCTGGATTGAATGTGATATACCATATCACCCTGTTAGAATTGCTTCCCAGCAGTGCTCATTTACATAACTCAAAAATGGCTGTGCTCAATGTTATTACCACATCACAGTGGAAAATGTGTGCTCCTTTTTTCCCTTCTTTACTGCATTCCAGATCCCCTACACAAAATATAAATTGATACATCCACAGATACTTTAACCTTCATAAGCTAGTATTTCTCTTTTTCCATTATTATTTTTCAACTTATCCAGATGTAATATTATTTGTGATTTTGAACTCCACCTGCAAGGTCTTAATTAAGGTGTTACATGCAAATGTATCTTTTTTCCCACCTTTTGAAGCTTTCCCAGTACTACGCTGGAAACTAAAGTATTTTGGGGAAAAAAACCCAACAACTAAACCCTCAATGTTTTGTTGCTTATTTTCTCTTGATTGTACACTCTGAAAAAGCATTAGAGGGTTACATTTCAAAGCAGTATTTCATGGAGTTTAGGCTCGGTTCAAATAGCTCATAAGCATTATTTTGCCATCTTAGCTGATCAGCAGCTTTGCAATTATTCAATCTGTTATAAAATCATTTCACTGGGTCTCCCAGTACTCTCCACCATGCTCCCCATTTGTTCAATTAGCCAGTGAAGTTTCAGCCTGAAAACTCTTACAAGTACTTGACTTTTCTAACAGACCTTACCAAAGCAGAGCTTTTATAAAGAAGCACCAGAAGAACTGGCAGGGAGAAACAACAGGAAAAGCAGCAGGCAGGAAGAAGGGTTGAGTAGGAGCACATTGTGGTGGTGCCCTGTCCCCACATCTTCCCCTTCTGCAGGCTCCCTGCCCAGCCCAGCAGCAGGATGCACCCCATGCCTGTGCTCCCAGGCTGGAGCCCCCTGAAGCATTCCCAGGCCATGCAAATGCCACCTGGAAGCTCAGACTCGGGGCTACAGCAGCACAGCCCTTCTTCCCACTTTAGCCATCTCAGCTCCGTTGAGAAAAAGGGAAGGAAGGGGCGTGGGCATTCATCAGCTATGCCATCTTCTTCACCACCACATCTCACAGACAGAGCACTCGGATAGGTGACATGGCAGAACCACAACACATTAGTCAAAGCAGTATTTTCATGTCATAATGTTTAAATTTACAGCAGCGTAGGTTTTCACAGACTCAGTGCCCAGAAATTTAGTGATACTGTCTCTATCCACTCCACTATTCTGCTTGGGAAAGAACTTGGATTTTGAACAAAAAAATGGGAAGAATTCTCTTTCTCCCTGAAAATCAAAGCAAGTGTTACACCAATTAGCACCTCTATCTTATAATAGCATTAAATCAAAACTAACAGGGCCCATGTTCAGACTGGGAAAACTGAAATTTCCCAGCACTGACTCCACGTGGTAGACATCATGTAATGGTGAGTATGCAACAGTCTGCAGAAAGGTAAGCAGTTCATCTTTCTTCCCTGAGGCAGGATTAATGTATACAGGTTTTTAAGAACAGGTTAGACAATATTAAGATTTCATATCCTTTCTAGCTACCCTGTACCAGTGCTCAAGTACACTTAAAATTTTACCTAAAACCTAACCTAGGTTTTCATTTTTCCAAGTTCAGCTCGTTAATTCTTGTAATAAAGATACTGAAAGCAATTTCTTTTCCTATCTGTGGCATCGTCTTCAATTTCTGAACTTTATTATAACGCATGTTATTCATCCCTTAACGATTCTCTTTTCTAGAATAAACCAGATCTTTCAAAAACGAGGTTTGTTCTTAAATGACTTACTCTCATTCTGCTCCCCCAGACCTTCTAGGATATTCATCTGTATTTCCAGGTGCCAGCATTTCTTCATGTACCCAGTATCTCTCCCCAAAGCTAATATCAAACAATGTACTTTGGTACCTCAATTACTTCTGCACTGTTTCAATTTCATCTCCTACCTCTCTTTCATTTTCTTCCCGCTTACATGGTCTATCATTCCCTGAACTCTGCTATCTCTAATGCACTTGGCCACCCTTATCTCTTCCAGGCAAGCTTTGAGTCACTACGTATTTCTGGTTGCTTCTCCACACGTTTTGCAGCTGAGCTACTAAAATTCCCTACAAGTTTAATTTTTTAAACCAATTCTTCTTTCATGGCAAGTCTTGCTCTTTCAAAGCCACAACAGTCCACCTTAGATTGCAACCCTGCTGTTTTAAGAAGTGAGTTGTAGCATTTTCCTTAGCTTGCATGCTGTTGTTTTTTGGTTTGTTGGGGAGTTTTTCTGAAAGGGAGGTATATTCTAATTTGAATACAGAGCAGTATCTTGTCTTATTTTCAGTAAGAAAACGTGAAAGCCCAATTACATTGGGTATAAACCATGACTGACACCTCAGGGGCAGAATACATTGCAGTTCTTTTTTTAAGCACAGGAATGAGCAAAGATCCCACCTGCTCCAAGAGGCAGGCCACAGAATCAAAGGCACTAACACTAACGCAATGGTAATGGAAGCCCATGCTGAAAAAAACCCAAAGCCTGTTTTCACAGGCACTGACAAACAAATTTTGGTAACAAAGACAAACAATGAACATATATGGAGGCTGAACCACCACCTCTGCAGCCCTGAGTGTGTGATGTCTCCCTGAGCACAAGATGACAACAGTAGCCAATACAACCCTGTCGTACCAACCGTATCTGCTTGGGGTTTTTAAATCCAATCCAAACCCAAGCTGTTTCAGTGTTCAATAAGAACACACATGACGACAATAGCCCGAGTGCTGTTTTAAGCATAGTTAATGACTAGGATTAATTACTCTGAAAAATGGCTGCAGATCTGAAGCTGGTTTAGGCTGTCACGTCGACAGGAAAACGTAGCCTAGGTTTGATGTACCATATAGATGAAGTTCCATAAATTCATCAGTGCCAGCTTTAACAAAGCATGACCCCATTTGTTTTTGCTAATAAAACCGTTCCATGAGCCTGATATACTACAAATATACTTACATCTTTTGCCATGTTACCAAAAACTAGAAACCAGTCCTCTTAAACTGTTGACGGCTGCAGGACACAGGGACAATGATGCTATTTTCTAGAAAGCAAGCAGAGACAGCATCAGCTGCAAAAAAAAGTAGGGAAAGTTTTTACAATCCAAATTATTGACTACTACCAAGTACAATTTACGTTTCTTTTTCAAGCCTCCCATGTTTTTAATAAGGGAAAAGTTTCCCTTCATCACCTTTTCATCCCCTGAGCCCCACGCTCACGTGTGGGAGCACTCCTCTGCGACGGCGGGGGTGAGCTGTGCCCTGGCACAGACAGCCCTTCCCCCGCCCGACCCCGATCCCACGCGGGGCCGGTCCCTGTCCAGCTGCGCCCCTTCCAGCACCGAGCGCTGGGCGCGGGCAGCGATCACGGCCTCGTCCTCCTCCTCCTCCCCACTCCCATTTCCAGCGGCAGGCACAAGTAGGCCCCAGGGGCAGCTCCCCCAGGGGCAGCTCCCCCAGGGGCCTTCCAGCCCCGCTCTCCCTCTCCTTCTCCTCCTCCTCCCCACGGCCGCGCCGGGCGGCACAGACCGGCGGCCGCCCCCGCGCCCCCCGACCGGGGCCTCCCGGCCCGGGCAGAGCCCCGCGCCCCGCGCCGGCTCCCCCCGGG
>VXBA01001382.1:490156-526479 GCA_013399895.1 Serilophus lunatus
GCGGAGCCGCGCGGTGCCGCGCGCGCGGAGCCGCCACGTCCGGGGCCGGCGCTCCCGCCGCGCGCGCCCGTAACGCGAGCGAGCGGCGCCGAAATGAGCGGCTGTGCGGGGAGCGTCCGGGAGAGAGTCCTTGGGGCGGCCGCGCTTCTCAGCCCTGAATTAGGCCAGACCCGCGCCAAGAGCTGAGGCACCCCCGCCACACCTGTGCAGCCTCTGCGTGCGGTGACAGCCGCGGGGACCAGGCGCGTTGGCGAGGGCTGCGTGGTGTAGTAGCATCGTTCTCCTCTTTAAGTTTTGGCATTCCTGGTAGGGGTCTGCAAAGGCAAGGCCGTGATGGTGGAAAGTACTGGACAGCAAGGAAAGCTCAGGAGCCGCGGCCCTCCTGGGGTGGGTGCGAGGCTGGGAGGGACCCGCATGCTTCACACAGGACACAGAGCCTGTTCGCAACGCAACGGACAGGGGAGCTGGAAGGAACGGGCTCGTTCTTTCTCTAAAATTATGCTGCTTCCTGGGAAAGACAACGATTTGGGAACATAAGACAGAACCGGCAGAGCCACCACATAGAAAGCGCAGATCCATCCAGCACAAGTGCTGGAGAGGATGAATTTCATCAGTTGACTAGATTCACAATTTTATACCTTTTTCAAAGACATGGAAGAGTTGTGTTTTACAATAATGATGAAACACTGCCTTTATTTTCTCGATAAAGTTTCAAAATGACAATACCCCCCCTTGCTGCTACAGGGTTCACTATTACCCCATTGCTTCATTCCTCTTGACTAAGCTTGACAGCAGTGGACACCAAAGGTGATAATGAAAATGTGTTTGTAACTTAACTTTTCAGAAAGTGGCAAGAGCTTTCACACACAAAAAACCCCATGAAACACCCTACACCAGCTGCAGAAAATATGCTTCCTAAAAGACATCTCGTTGATAGTGTCGCTCTCCACCCTCCAGGGCATACACACTGTGTCAGTGGACTTAAAACTTTCTATATATACCTCGTTCTGAACCCCCTTTTTTACATTAATTCACGTAGGAAAAAACTTGAAAGACAACTGAACAAGCATAAACAAGGGGGGATGGAGGGAGTCTGGTTTGCTAGCATTTGATACGTTACTAACTGCCTAAGCCTGCTCAACTCCCTGGTAGTGTTTTTTTCTTTAACAGAGAGCTGTTCACAACTAATTTGAAGTATTTATACCTGTGGAAAAAACTCTAGCATTTCTGTTATCTCTGAGCACACCTTTCTCAAGCATTTTAGAGCTTTAGGACTTTGTAGTGGTGGAAAGCAATTCCAGGTCACAACTGTCTTCTGCAGGCTGCCTCCCCCTTTCAAGTGTGATTCAAAAGGAGAACAGATCTTAACTTTAAACAGCATCACTGTGGCAGAACGGCATGACAGACACCAGGAAATTATTGCAAGAGGTTAGCTAGTCGACAGAAACTTACAACAGATGCCAGAGGACATGCACACGAACATACTTTGACCTTCATGCCTCAGAACTGGAAGCCATGCAATCCGAACAGAGTGATCTGTGCAAGCTCTTGACTTAAAAGACCTAGTACCAGCTGACAAGTTTGTCAGCATCTGGCCTCCTTGAGCGGTAGCTATTCCCAATTCTCACATTTCTGCTCTATTTTAGGAAATAAAAAAATACAGCTTGGTACCATAATTTTTAAAGTGTTACCATTCCCTGATCTAGGTTCTCCCTAAGCCACTCTGGTCACACCATTGTCCAGTTTGTTTTGTCCAGCAATCAGGTTTTCCCAGTCTCCACTGTCCTTAAACTGTCCTAAGTCTCACCCAGCAGTGATAATTCCTCAACAGAAGCAAGGAGCACACTTCCCGGGCTACAGGTGAGGCTGGTAGAGGCACAACTTTCCCTTCGGCCTTTTGTTTCCTTTTGAGGTGGGGTGGGCCACACATCTCCCGGCCCTTAGGACATCTTGCTGCTCTTCTTGCTTCACTAGTTTTGTTGGCTACCTCTTGTCATCAACAGTGGATGTCTGGTACTTGCTGCTCTTTACAAGATACTGCATTTCCCACAAACTAGTAACACTTTTAGGGTAGTTTTGCCGCCTGTCACTCAGGGATCCTGTTTCCTCCACCTTTGGCACTAACCACATGCTGGAACAGTGCCATTATTGCTAACAGAGCAGAACTACAGATTCCTTCCCTAGACAAACCCCATGAGTGCTTTTGTGGTTAGATTGTTCCTGGGTTCATTCCAACAGGCAGCAAGACCATGCTAGGTTTCTCACCCCCTGCGATCAACCACCGCCGTACGGCACTACTCTGCCATGCCAAGCACCCTCCACACCTCTCTGCCTGCAAAGCTGAGATGTCCAACTGTAAAATAAATGAACTACAAGGCGTTGTGAGGATGTTCCTCCTCACATTTCAGAATTATAGGAACTATAAATTCTTAGGGCTATCGAAAGGCTACATAACCACATCGACTAGGCCACCATGACTGCATTTCTTGAGCCATCCTAGACCCACGTCAGCCACAGCCAGAAGAACCCACCTCACAGCTCCCAGGAGATAACTTCCTACTTTAGAACAGAATCTGTCTGCTCTATATGGGATAAGCCACAAATAACACAGAATCACAGACTATGCCAAGTTAGAAGGGACCCACAAAGATCATCAAGTCCAACTCTTAACCCTGCACAGGGCCATCACATCATTTGCCCCAGAGTATCATGCAAACACTTCTTGAACTCTGTCAGGTTTGGTGCTGTGACCACTTCCCTGGGAAGCCTGTTCCAGTACTGAATTACCTAACCTCTGGGTGAAGAGCTTCTTTCTCGTATCCAACCTAAACCTCCCCTTACACAACTTTAGGCCATTTCCTCATGTCCTGTCACTGGTCACCACAGAGAAGAGATCAGTGCCTGCCCCTCCTCTTCCCCTCACAAGGAAGTTGTAACTGCAGTGAGGTCTCCCCTCAGTCTCCTCCAGGCTGAACAGACCAAGTGACCTCAGCCACTCCTCATACAGCTCCTTCTCAAGGCCCTTCACCATCTTTATTGCCCTTCTTTGGACACTCTCTAATGGCCTAATGTCTTTCTCATATTGCAGTGACCAAAACTTCACACAATATGCCACAGGTGTGAGGCCACACCAGTGGCCCATCTGACCCCAGGGAACTGAGAAATGACAGACAAAGTATAAGCACAGCCCACACTACCAGCATTTAAACTCCTTTTGTTCCTTTATCTTCACAAGGAACAATGACCAACAGTAGCAAGCAATTAAGGGATGGCATACAAGAACTCAAAACTTTCAGAAAGCCACACAGAACAAGCAAACAGTTACATCTACATCCAAAACAAATCAACAAAATGAAAAACAACAACAAAAGATAAGCTTAATGAGTTGCAAGTCAAGCACAAAGTAGACCCTTCCTTTTCACTCCCTTAAGCTTAGCTACACCATAGGAATAACCTCTCATCACTTAGGAAGTTCCTGCTCTGTATCAGCTTTTCTGTATTCATATGATGCTGATTGTTAGTTAAATGAATGAGAATCACTGTCCAACCAGCTGAAACAAAAATTTCAAATAAAAAGTCCTGTTCTTTGATAAACTTTGAAGAATCAGTAGCTTTTCCTTTCAGGGCTTCTTGGATCTCAGTTTTCAGAAACAACATTCTACAGTACAAGCATAAGGTTTCTGAAAAAGAGCAATTATATCAAGTGGGACAGCTGTCCAATATTCTCGTTTTTCACACAGGGATAACTGATCATTCAGGAATAAGGTCTGTTGCTTCTATCCCAAGATTGTGTCATGAGACTACCCCATTTGGACATGGAATTATGCATGGAGCCATTATTCGCATTTCAGGAAACATTTACAGTGCCCTATTATATCTCCAGATTTCGATGAGACAATCTCAAATGTGATTGTAAACAAACTTGCTGTATGTCCATTAAGATCAGTAATTTGCATTTACATCTGATATTCAACCACGCAAACCAAGTCTGGGTCAACAAAGAGGCACAAAACATTGACACTCATATGAGGCTCCTGTTTCTGTCTCCCCACTTCTCCTAGGGCCTAGCCAAGTTTTCACTGAATCAAGAATTATTCAAGAAAGAACTGAGAAAGATGAGGCATCTAGTAAGGTATCTAGATGGTCACTTTTCTTTTTGGACATGGTACCAAAAAGACTCTTCGCTCAACTCCTTTAAAAGAGGAAAGTATTTTCTTTCTTTAAGAGACACAAGCCATCAGTATTTCCTAGTCTCCTAACTGTAGTTTTCTAGAGAATTACAATTACCCACAGAAATTTATTCATATAAAAGGTCTACTCATTGAAGTCATAATACTTTGTATACTCACTTCAAGGGCTAAGTGCATAATGGAAACCATACAGAGGTGTCTACTATGACCTATCATACATGCATCTTTCTCCCCCTGAAACAGGTGGTAAATAATGTGTGAAATAAACAACTTCCAAAGCCAAAATGAAGCATTCAGGAGAGATGCTTGTATTTCAAGCAGAAACTATGATTTACATCAGTAGATAAGAGTAGGATTTCTCTCAGCAGCTCAGAAACAAATTACATTAGTGAGGCACCTGAAAATAGTAAAAGGTCTGAGCCAGTAGATTGTTAAATGGAACCATCAGATTTCTTTCTCTAAAATATTGAAATACACCAACAATTTAGTTCCAAGTTTCTTTTCTATTTCTCATTAATTTTCAAAAAAACACATTTTATTTATAGGGCATCTTTCTCCTCTATATTTGTCATTGTTTTGCAACAAGCTTTGAAAACAAAGAGAAGTGGAATTGCCATACTTTTGTGAAGCATCAGTGCCTGAAGAGAAAGCTCTGAATCCGGTGAGCAAGAACTCAAACATGATAAGTCTACCCTGTCCTACTAGTTCATACACACTCCAACTAGTCCCAGTTGCATTTTGACAAGCCCAGCAGACATTACAGAAAACACAGGAGGAAACTTAGGCTGCTGTGGGGTAGAGAGTAAAGCACACAAAACCATCCAAAGCTTTGTTTTGCTACTTGAAGGACAATTTTCATTTTAATTGGTGATTTAAACCTATAACATGCATTTTTCCAACCATTTTGTGGGTATCAAAGTTATTTCCGATGACACTACAATACTGACCTGAAGCGTTAATGTATCTTAAATAGTATTGGTTTTAGCAGATAAACCTCAAGATGATTCCTAAATGCTTTGTCAGAGTAGACTATAGCCTAAGTTTGCTGTATGACACTTAAAGAATGGGCTTTTACAGTGTCTATCTCACTACATACAATGTTTTAAAGAAAAAACACTTATATTTAAGATCATATTTAAGACACTGTTTTCTACAATACCATGGTATTTTAAAAAGACTAACAACTTATTCAATGTATATGCAACTTATAAAGTAATGGAGTTGCAAATACACATTGCAGCCTGCCATTTCTAGTTTTCTGCAAATTAATTTACTTAAAATAATTTCAAATCTAGTAGGGCGTCAAGTAATATCCAATGTCCAAA
The DNA here is from genome assembly GCA_013399895.1 of Serilophus lunatus. NCBI lineage: Eukaryota > Metazoa > Chordata > Aves > Passeriformes > Eurylaimidae > Serilophus > Serilophus lunatus. The sequence goes on from VXBA01001382.1 coordinate 495,672, forward strand.
ATTACAAAAGTGGTATTTTTCACATCTGCTTGAAATTAAGACTTCTCAGTCTTTACTACATTTATTTTTGATTTAAAACAAAGGAAAAAAAACCCTTGTAAACCACTACTGTAACAGCAGTTAGCAACAAGAACGGGTGACAACTGTCAGTCTGCAAACAGAAGTTATACCCCTTCTTACTGTCAAGTTTTAGTTCAAGTCTGTAAATAAAAGAGATAACACAAAATTTACCACTATTAGAAAATACATATATGCTGCAATTTGGAATAAAGTACCATACAGTGCTGGCTGCATAATTTGGAATATGTAATTGACTGCTTGGAAATGAAGCTAAACAGTTAAACCTTTTCTTTATGTAGATGACTACTCTTTTACTCACCATTTGTTTTGTAATTAATTTTATTCTGCTATATTAAACTCCTAAAAATGAAAATGACTCAAGTCATTTAGTGAAAGAAGATACCATAGGCACCATAATACATATATTTTTTTCTTTTTAAACAAAATCTGGTGATGAACCAGCATTAATAGGATGAAAATTAAAAGGCACATTCAGGCAAAAATTAATCAACACAGTTTGTATGATACTGTATTTTGAAAAAATAATTTATGATCTGAATAATCGATTGGATCAGAAGCCATCTGTCAAAGAGAAGGAAATTTTGTAAAAGGTGTGCAATTCAAATGACAATTATTCTTAAGTGTTGAATTCTGTTTTGTTTTAAGGTCAGTATAAGGCTTATGACCAAGTGCTCATGAAGAGGACTGACAACTCAAAATGTCCTGTTTCCCGAGTGCATAGAAATACAATGAGCAATGAAGGTATTTCTTGCAAGAAGACATTCTTCCATATGTGCAAATCCTAATCAAGTACTTGAGCGTCTTTCAGGTCTCGGAACACATTTCATAATTGCAGCTCTCCACAGGGCAGGGGCAAGTAAAAGGCTTAGAGTAGTCACACTCAGAATAAGAAGATACACCTGCAAAAGGCAAATAAAAGTCATTACTTCTCTTGGTTACATGGTTGTACTCAGAAGGGACTAGAAGTTTGAGGAGATTGGACTCTTCTGGACAGTATTTCCAAGAGACTTCATCTGTCTTCCTAACCAACTTTGCATATTGCTACAAAAACAAACAAGCGCATGCTCAAATCATCTTAATTACCTGTTTACCTGGTGTGAAGATACAATTACAAAACCATTATTATGAGCTTACAGAAAAACTATTGTTCATACGTACAGTTAAGAGATCAATTTTGAAAGCTCAATATTTGCTAAAACGTCAAAATCCAATCATCATTTTATTTAAAACAAAGCAAAAAAAAGCCCCACCACCCCAAACTACTCCAGTTTAATGATATAATGGCAAAGTTCACTAATTCTATACTGAAAAGAGCAAAGAAAAATCCCTTGAAGTCGTAACTGCACATCTTCTGAAAAAAAAAAAAGATCTTAACTGCATAGTCTGAATGAGTCTTAGAAAGCAGTGGCAGGAAATGGTTTTAAGGTCTCAAGCAGAAGAATGACTTTAGGTCGTTTCAGAGCTATATAAACCTATACAGTAGACAATCAGGTGAGAGCAGAAAAAATGAAAGCTAAAAGCTTTCAATCTCAGTGGGTGGCCCCTTGAACTGGTTCTGTGATCATACACAGCTATCTTGAAACTCTATGCAAACACGCAATGTTTATAACTCCTAATGATATGCAGGAGTGAACATGAAAATTAATCACCTTTACCTACAAGTGAATAGCACTGTCTAAGTTTTTCACATGTGCTTTATTTGGAATTGGTTCCAGCATTATACAGCCCCCTTGCTCACACAATGAAGAGCTCAGAGTGCCAGCAGAGTATTTTCTGTGAGCAGAAGCACAGAGGACAAAGCAGCTAGCACTAAAAAGTGAGGTCAGCTGTAGCCATCATTTACTTAATTTCACAAAGCAGACTTCACTTTTAAACAAAATAACATTCTCACAGCTTCAATACAAAATTAAGCTTAAGGCTTCTTTCCTGGGGATTCTTTTAGTGACTACTGAAAACATTGGTTGTTCCTTCTGCAGAGGATCTAAAATGAACAAGCTCTGCAGATAACACATTACAAATTTATTTGCTTGTTCAAATGTTAAGGCTGGTATTTCCTTTTTCAAATCCCATTATATACATTTTGTATTCTTACACTTTGCTCTAAAGCTATAAAGAGTTTAAAAGCAAAGTCTGCTAAGTTTTGGTGACTCAGGTTCTACCTACAACTCACTCTTCAGGTAATAAGTTGTGAGAGCAGTTAAGGTAAAGCATTTACAGCTAAGCTATTTAAAATATCAAAGTACAATATGATACAAATAAAAACCAGCAGTAAGAACCCTAACAGGGACATGCAGGTATGCACTTGTATGGATTGATTCTACTTGTCAGGTGTTGAGAGATGCCACAAAATTGGAGTGTACTGGTATTTCAAATAACTGGGATTTTGTATTACAGTCTAAGTTATTCAGGTGCAAAAAATGAAGTTAATAACCATAGAAGGGCTTACCTCTCGAGATATGATCCCTGCTCTGCGTGCTCTACTTCCCAGAACAAAAGAGAATTCACTGACTTGTGCCAGTCCTGCTGAGACAATCCACTTGATATACTGGCTGGTCTTTGGAAGAATCAGAGAAAGGACAAGCACTGCCAAGACAAACTTTAAAAACAGGTTTTTGGGGGTTCTTGTGTGTTTGTTTTGTTTATTTAAACAAAAGAAGTCCAAAAAATAAGATGATCTTTCTAAGATATATAGCACCAACTACAATAATTTTGGACGTAACAAAATAATGGACTTCTAAGTGTGTCTTTATTAATGTCAAAAGAGACAAATGTTCGTTGAACGGTAAAAAGTAGTATCTTGTTTACTGTAACAAGAACACTTGGTAACTGTCACAAATACCAAGCTAAACAGATGCTTCACTGTGTAACTTACTTTTAACATTAAATACAGTAATACTTTAATACTGTAACAAAGTGTATTCTAATCAGTAAGATTTCCCTGAATACAGATTTACAGTAGTACTAGCTCTTATATCAGATGTTCAATTCTTGCATAAAATTTTCTTTAGGGCATGCAGCACAAAGATGACTTAATTATTAAAGATTAAAAATATTTACTAAAAGAGTAAACGAACATACCTTCATTATGACCACAGACAATGTAAGGAATAGCAGGACTGTGAGTTCATATATTACAAATGTGGGGAAAACATGAAGTCCTAGAAGGAAAGAAAAAAATATTTCAAAGTTTGAGGCCAACATCTTACAATGGTAATTTTCTGGGTTAATAATACATTTAATTGCAAGATTACATTCTCAAAACCAACCAAACAAAAAGCCTTAACATATCTACCACCTACTTGATCATGAAAGCCCTTTCTGCATTATCCAGCCATTTTTCCTTTGGAGGGGTTTAGCACAAGCAATATTCCCAATTGAGTTAAGTTGCATATGATTGATGCACAAGCATTTTCATTTATAAAGTTTTCTGCCTTCCACACCAGTCAACAATACAGAATCCGAACTGAAACCTCTCATGAAACCTTTTTGTATGATTGGTAATGGACTATCACTGTGGGAAAAACATGATATTCAGTATTTGCAAAAGACTGTAGGTACAACAGAAATTGAAACTGGTTTTGAATCTATGACCCTGACTTCCAAACACTGAGAAGGTCACCTGAACTGGAAAAGTCACTTAGACTCTGAGCATGGTCTGACAATTAAAGAATTATATAAAAACTCATTGCTATGATCTCGGTGGGGTTTTTGGTTTAACAAGTGTATTTTTAGGGTTTTTTCCATTTTCTTTGGAAAATTTAATTCCATAATTATATGAAGCAAATTAACAACAACCACAAAGAATACAGAAATTTAAAACTAAATCTTGCTAATATCAAAGAAAAGAAAAACAAGTATTTGTTGGAGAAGTCCTAGAGTCACCGAGGAAGAATTTTGCTCACAGCTGGCTAAATCCATTTTGTCCTCATACAGTATGAGGAATCTTGTGCAGGCAAACATAACTGTGCATCTTTGGAAGCTCATTCCTTTTTCATAAAAGCTTCTAAAATGAGAAAGCAAAATAGTGGTGGTGTTCCTTTTAAATCCGTAATAGTTGGCAGTTCTCCAACTCAATTATTTCTGGTGAAGGACAAAAATTTAGCTTTCAAAAGCATAAGGCATGTAAATTAATGCTGTAACTTCTTATTTTAATGCAAGACAAGGTTTTACTAATTTTCCCTGCCCCATAGCACTGCAGAGCCAGAAGAACTGTAGAGAACCAAGAGTCGACATCTCTTCTAGACCATGCAAGAGAATTTACATAGAGTAACTTTCACAATGTTTTGTCCATACCCTCATTCCATTGTGGATGGAAATGTTCTTCAAGTACAGAGATCTTTAGACAAGTACCACCTAGTCAGCATGTACACAACCTGTTTTATTTAATTTCCTTCCAACTACTAAAGCACAAATGGCAAAGACTATCAAAGTAAGAGGAGAGATGGCAAAATAAGAGATGAACACCACACCACAAGAAATCCACATGTATGTACAGATGCACATGGAAGGGCAAGTCTCTGTTTTCACTGTCTATCACAGGCACAGTGCTCCTCCACCTTCAGGCCCACCTCAGAAAATACATGGAAAGCAATTAGAGAAACACAGCCTGTAGCAACAGCACATGTGATAAGAGGGCCAACTCTGCTACATCTAGAACCGAAGGTCTCTAAAGGAGAGGCTATATATACAGCCCAGTGCTCTCACCACTACTGGTGGAACTACCTGTTCAGTTCTGCAGCAGACAGGTAATAGGAAGTTCATTTGAATTCCTGCCCAACGTGGAGATTACTACCATATTCCAAAGAGCTGAGGCACAAAATACAGCAGATTTCTACACCAATCCCATGGAGGTAAGCATCAGCAAGGTGAAGCAAGCCTAAACCTGTTACATACACTATTTTGATCAGTCAAGTCATCATCCCAGCAAACAGACATTTGTTTTGGAGGAAATAAATCCCATCATGGGGGATTTTTACGGTCATTACGGAACTTTGCTCCAGTCCTAGATGAAAACCCAGGATAAGGCTAGAAGTCATATCAGACTGTTATATAAGCACATGAAGCCTTCCTGCCAACACCAATGTCATCAGAAAGATTAACTTCACAGGTGGCAGGTGCATGAATATGAGCATTTACTGCAATGGTTTTGACCAGATTTTGTGACTAAGTTCAAGAGTCACTTTGGACTCACTCTCTAAAATGGAAGAAATGCCTCAAATAACAAAAACTTCAGCAGAGTCATCAGGCAGCACATGGCACAGTAACCACTAGTCAATAGCTAGGATAACACTTAGGTACACTTTTATTGAGCTGATCATAAGCTTCCAGACTTTAATTCTATGCAGTGTTCTGAAAAAGCTGGGAACAGAGGCCTTGGGGTGATCTTGCATCAGTGTTAGAGCAAAAAGCACAGTTCACTCATGTAAGTTGGTATGTGTTCTTCCATGGACAATTACAGGCAAGATTTTGTACATTCTTTTTATAAGTACTTTTTTCTTAACAAGTAAACTCCCTCCTTCTCTGTAGACAGTGTCTACCAATCTGCTGGATGGCTGGTTAACAGCATATGAATATCCAAATGTCTTGACCACATTCTGGTAGATCCAACATCAAGAAAAGGAATTTTGGAGATCCTTGATGGCAAACAAGATTACAAAAACCCGAACTCTGTGGGTCAAAGTAGAGACAGCAGAATTAATTCTGACACACCCTCAAGACAGGATATCACTCAGAAAAATCCTGTTAGCTACATATTGGGATGCTGTAGCTACTAAGAATCTTAACAAACCTAAGATCACAGCTAGCAAATGCAATAAATGCTATAGCCTCGGCTAGATCATTAAGTAGCAGAGGGGAGTGACAACCGTCTTCATCTTTCTGCAAAGGGGAAAGTCCTTTTCATTCTAGTGTCAGTTCGGAGAGCCTGTTCCATGCAGGAAAACAATGCATTAGAGCTGGATGGATAAGGAAAAGGCGACGCATGCCACCTAATGAACTCCAGTTGGGATTTTCCCTTGATTTTTTTCATATTCAACAGAAATGTTAAGAGGCTTATCGGAGAATCCTTGTGGGTGTATCTGTTCTGGACAGTGCTGGTGCTGACAGTGTCAGCAGGACTCTTTTTCAGAAGAAAAAGACCACACTGATAAAGGGTTTTCAGCATCTCGCATTCAGGGTCCAATGATGACCATAAGATTTACCCAGAAGGAAAATGTGGAGCCTGGCAAGTGAGGACATCTGCACAGGACATTGGGAACACACAACTTTTGTCAACCAGTGGAAGTAATCTGCCTCCTCACCAGTGGCAAAGAGGGTCCCAATTTCAAACTCCATACGCCTTGTAGACTTCACAAAAAATGAGATATTGGAGCTTCTTTGAAGAAACTATGCCAAGATGCCTTCTGCCTTTCTAAAAAACAAATCAAAAAATCAAATTATGCTGGGGAAAAGATCTGAGTACTAGGTTCCCAAAACAGAAATAAGAAAATAAGTTCTCAAGATGTGGCTCTAAAGGATTGGTCCAGATGCTCTCTCAAAACCAGCTGTGAGAACAGAGACTAACAGGCACTTTCTAACCTCAGCAGATTGCATAAAAAGCATCAGAAACATTGAAGAATAAGCAGAGGCTAAATGAATGTACAGGTAGAGAGTTGTTAATGCCTAACTGCAAAGGTGTATTATTCCCACAAATGCACCCAAGCACAAATACGAAAGCAGTACCATTACACAGGTCAGGTTAAGGGCAAGTCTACTGTTAGAGATATGACAAGTACTATTCATTTCAGCTTTTAGGCACCAGAAGGATTTCAGCAGTGAGAACAGAAAAGCAGGCATGTAAGACAACCAAAATAGGAATGAACTTTTCCAAATGGCATATTTACAGTCACTTATCAATTAAGTAGAATTTTTCTATTTCTATCTTTATTCTAGAAGGACTAGAAATTATATTTACTGCAGTGGTGTACCACCCTACCTCAGGATCTTGGTGTTTTTACACTCCAGAACAGAGTGCTTGCTGCCTATAGCAACAAAACTTCTCCTCAGGCAAGGAGGAAGAATCTTTCTCTATGACCTTTACATAATTTCACATAGTAAATTTCTGTATCTTTATATATATATGTAATTTGCACATGTACATATAAGTAAACAGCAAGCAAGAAGTCCTTAAAAAGAAGCGTAGTAAGAGAAAAGTTTAAGGAATACTTTTTATACTATTCAGGTTTTCTTTGCAATATCACATCACTCCTTTTAAAACCTACTGCTTTGTCACCCCATGGCATTTCCTGTTCAGAACAAAATGACAGTAAAGGGAAAAGGGTGGGCGATTTTTTTCTTGGGGAAGAGAGGGATTTTGTTGAGCGGAGAGCAGTTAGGAGTTGAGGTTTTCTTTTTTTTGTTGTTTTGTGGGGTTTTTGAGTTGTTTTGTTGGGTTTTTTTAACAAGTAAGCATTGTCACATTTTGTGAGAGGCCTGGAATATAGCTCATTTTTCTGATTTTTTTTTGCCGATTTTCTCCTGAGGCAGGAATAACATCGACTTTCTGTAAAATCACACAAACTTGTGAAGCAATTATCTTTTCTTTCCCTTCTTGCAATTGTAATGGTAATAACAGTTAAAAAGATTTTTTTAAATTCTATAACAGAACAACTGATTAATTTCCTTAGAGCATGCCAACAGAAGTCTTGCTATTTTCTTGTACTCTTAACAAAGTCTAGTCCTAATATATGCACAAGGGTGTAGGACAATTCAGTCCCTTGTAAAATTAATTTAGGGCTTATAATTACTTGTCAGGCTTTGCATTCCTGATAACACTATCCACTCATCACCATCTTTAATGAAACACATAAACAACTTACATCTGTGAGCATTTAGCAATGACTCATCCAGTCTTGTCAGTTATATGCACCCAAAAGTTTTATTACCAGAGCTCACCACTTTCCTCCCATTATTAAAAAATTAGTTGTTCAAACAAACCTATCTATTAATAAATAATCTGTCTGATCATCACAAGCTATTATCATAGGCTAGATAAAAAAAAAAAAATCATCAAGGCTGGCAAGCGTAATTATTTTCTTTTTATTTTGTCAGACACCAGCAGTTTTAGTTTCTGTTATGAAACAATGACTATCAAACAGGTATATAAGGAATGAAATTAAAATTATGCTGATGATGGGACTTAACTATTATCTGAGTAAAAATATGGAGATAAAAAGAAAAATAGAAAAATCTAAAAGAAAACCAGAAAGAAAACCAAGGGTAGTCTTGAAAAACGAAACCTAAAACCAAACGCCAGTAATTTCTGAGTAAACATGAGTTGAAGGAGGTTGGATTTGTGCAACGGGCCACATCCAAACCCCACTCCCTTAGATTGTGCAGTGCCCCCAACATGGGACATGCATCTTCTACACAATCCTCAGGGAGAGGGAAGTGTTTTCACTGGGCCTGTCTCCTTATTCACCATTCTCAAGCACTTCAGTAACACGTTCCAGTTTCCTTTAGAGGAACCATACTGAGGCTTGCATGGACAGCTTAAGAATGCAGCAGTTCATAATTAGGCTACTGATTGTAAATACTCTCAGGAGGTAACCTGTTTGGGGTAACATGCACAATGAGTTATTCTCCTGGACTTAGGCACCAATGCTGCATTTCAGCTGGCATCCAGGTAGTCCCCGAGAGACATCCTGTTCAATTATTTTTTCCCCCCGTGTTGAGAACACAGGTCACAACTTCCTAACTAAAGCAACAAGAAGCTGTAATAAAGATCTGTTCCAATTACCATATCCTGCTTCTAGAGAAAACCAAGCCACAAGAAACTGAAAACTACTCTACCAACTGACTCAAAATAGTAATATAATTTTAGTATAAATTACAAATATAGCTGCTGAGAAGACAAAAGAACATTAAAAAAACCCAACACCCAAACCAAGACCTTTTTCCCTTAAAATTTTCAGTTACATGTTTTAAATAGTATGAATTCAGAATTAACAATGAAAAACTGACATTAAAACACAACTTGACAGTACACCATGGAAATGGCTTCTGAAACTGAATGTTAGATTTAAAAGTAGTACCAAAGGCAAACCAGTACTGTGGTCAATATTTTAACAAAGGAAAATCTCTCTCCTCCCCTCACATTGCAGACACTATTTTTTTCTCCTCCTCCCCATTTGTAAGCAATGTTCTTATGTACTTTGTATACAATTTTTATATATTACAGATTATATTATTTAAAAATATTTCATGTTATATATAATATTAAGTAAGTTTTCTTGGAAGTTACCTATAGATGTAAAGAAAATGATGGCAAGAAAGTCACGTATTGGTTCAATACAGCACATAATCTCCTCAGTAACCATGTGACCCTGAGAAGAGATCAGAGCTCCAGCTAAGAAGCATCCCAGCTCCATTGAAACATCCAACAGCTCTGTGATCTGTCAAGGAATAACAGAGAATCTACTGCTGAGCGACTGAGTAACTTCGTAAGCCATTTCACAGTGAAATCATACATTATACTGAATGTAGGAAATTACTGTATCTTTATGCAAGTTCAACAAGTAGAATTCAGTGTACTTTATTTTAGTCTTCTGCAATATTAGACTCATACAGAAGATTCAGAAAAACAAGTTTCCCCTTCCATGGTACCTCGTTCCCCACAAAAACAAAAATAAATTTCATAATCCACATTGTAATCTTTGTGTCACTCTTAAGAAGAGCATCTGATTTCATAACTCCAGGAGAGACTAAACCAGCTTTGGAGTCAGGATTATGTAATACATTGGGGCTGTGAAATAAAGCAGTAAGAACAGGGTATTTTCCAGCTGTCAAACAAGATGGAAAAAAAAGAAAATCAAAGCTTATATTTAGTAGAATAGTCTCAATTTAGCAAAAATCTCAGGCATAAATTACATTTTATTATCCTAAATTTGGCCTAAATGTGCTTGAGTGCTTTACTGAATAAAGATTCCTTTAAATGTGTGAAGTAAACCACTGAAATGAAGCACAGTATCTGCTTGAAAGAATTCAGACTGCTTCATTCAGTTTTAATATTTTAACACAGTACTAGAAGGAACAGATGAAACACACATAAAGAGACTGAACTAAAAACAAAGCAACTGCTTAAGGCAATGCTCTGAACACTAAAAAAAAAAAGGCAAGCAGCATATCCAGTGGGTATGAAGTATGTTTTAAAATAATTACTTAAAAGCCATGCTGCTGCAGATGGTCATTTTACTGAGAAAGCACAATGCTATTAACAGAACATTTAAAACAAAAGACTTATTTTCATACTAATTTAGATTAAGGAACAATACACTATAGTAGATTTATGGACACCATCATATCTGTATGAAACTAAAACTCAAGTGACTTGAAATTAATGTAGGAGAGCAAAAGACACAATAAACAAGCCTCTGGGCTGTGCATAAAATGTCACCTAAAAATAATTCCCAGAATTTATATTGAAGTGTTAATGTCAGAGTAATCATCACATAACTGCATTTGTAATGAAAGCCTGTAATTTATTGCAAGACATTTAAGGAAACAAATTGGTGCTGTCAGCTGATACCAACAGTTGCTGATCAGGAAAACCCAACAAAATAACATTATAATGTTATTCTCATTTTAAAACAAAAGGAATTTCAGTGCTTTTCACAACAATTTGAAATTGTAAGAGGAAAGAAGGCAATACATACATGAAAGGCTTTAAAATCACCAAGAGATGAGTAAGATAAAGGAAACTTATGATTAGGAAAACACTTAAGTTTTTTTCAGTCATACATTAGGGTTTAGAAGTCACAGCCTCTTGAGTATGATTAAGATCCAATATTGCCTATTCAAATAAAGTTAGTATTATTTTGCTATTCAGTTATAATCCTCCTACACTTAAGAGTTACCAGCTGTAACAGAGCTCCACATCAAAACTTTTACAGCTAATATTTTAAGTATTCCCATGTCCATGATTAGGTTACCATACAAAAAGAGATCCAGCATCTCTTGTACCAGAATTGCATGACATACACTGTTATGAGAGTCACACTTCAAGCAAGGAGAAATTTGAGTGTGGAACATGTTTGTTCAGTAAGCATCAGACCTAACTAGAGCAAACAGTATGTCTATCTGTCTATCTGGGAGTTTGGCTCCCAGAGCATAAAATCTGAATTACATTCCTTCACTCTGTGACAAATCAAGTATGAGCTCAAGGGCCTGGTACAAAAATAGGCAAATTTTTGCTATTTCTTGTCCAGTCTCTGGGTACTACACAACTTTAAGTCTACAAAATGTACAGGTCATTCTACACACCACAAGTGTGAAGTGGATGAGAAGAACCAAAAATTACATAACCCTATCTCCCCTCCTCCAGCCTGTTCTTCAGATTTATGTATAGATTTATACAGAGGCTTCTTTTACAATTCCCATCTTGGTCTCTAGTTTTCCAGCCATATTACCAGTAAGCGAATGCATTTCCTCAGCTAAACCTGTATCATCAGTGTTTATTATACATAATGCATGGGCACACACACATACTGAGGAGGGTTTGTTTTACTTGCAGGAAGGCATTCTCAGCAGAATTTCTTACATAAGCAAAACCTGGATAGCATTTCCAAGCATTTAGTATTCCCTCTGTGCTTGCATCACTTTTAATGTTTCGACTTTACCAAACAGGGCTCTAACAATGACTAATCCCTGGGCTTTCCACTGTCCTTTTTTCAACTCTTACATTACAGAAAGCTTTTTCAGTCAAAATAACATGAAGAGTTTTGTCAATTTACATGTTTTTCCCAGTACAACCGAGTTTTCCATTGTTTTCAAAGATCCTATTTTATTCTAGTTCAGAAAGGACTGCTTTGCTTTCACTGGAATATTAAGATTTTTATGTTCAAATGTTCTATCACAGCAATAAATAAAAAAAATAAACATTACTGCTAGAACATGTTCTAGTTGAATCTCAACCATCTGTTCAGCAGTTTTGCTCATATGCTCCATAGTACCTTATTGCTACTCTCTAATCACAGAAGCTTAATGACTATGGTAAGCCAGTAAAATTAAAGAAAATCTTGATGGAAATAAAAGTATTAGAATTTCAGGCTTTAGTAACTAAAATCTGCTCAATACTAAAGAGGTGAGTTCTAGGCTTGCATTTTAGGGAAGTAAAGCTGTAATGGAAATGAAAACAATTTTTAGCAAACCCTGTAAAAACTCCCATCTCAACTACACTGTATGAAATAATTAACTGGAATATTCAATATTAAAGTTCTTCCTTAATCTTCTCCTTTTAATTGACAGAAAAAAGACTTCATAAGCAGCTTATGAGCCATTAAGAAGCACTCCAGGCAAGCAAGGAATAATATTCCCAATATTAATAATGATATTAAGACACTACAAGAAAAATTATTTTCTATTATGTACATTATGTATACTATTTTATATTATGTACATTTTCCTACATAAGGTACTCTAACACCATAGCTCTATTTTCATCTTTTTGGTATATAAAGCAAGCTGGTAATTTCCCTCCATTTGCACAATTTTCCTTGTGAAAAAGCAACATTACACCAGTGAATGCTCTAACATTCTTTAACTCACTGTGGTATCTCAACCAGTTTGGCCATGGATCCTGAATGGTTTTATTTAAAACCATAAGCTAGAATTGGTCTTTTGTGTTGCAATTCAGGAGAACAGTTAAAACCAACCACTATCTGCAAAATTCAAAGTTTCAAAAGGAGATGCTGAAAGTGTAATAATGTTCTACTAAACCTTTGTTACTGATGACAATGTACACGATTCAAAGCTGCACAACTGTATCACTGTCAGCTATATTTTTAAAGGTTTGGCACTTGAAACAGTTTCCACACACACACGAATTAGTTGATGGATAAAAGGGAGGGGGATTCCAATTATTTCTGAGAATATCGGGAACAGAAAGAGGTAACTCGTAAGCTTCAAGTCTTAGTAAAATATCTCAGAATTGAGATGCATATCTCTAACTTAGTTTATCAAAAGATTTATTTAGGACCCTGTTTCAGATATAATGAGTTGCACTGTTAGCAGTTCAGAAATACTCAAAAGTCACTAACATACAGGAAGCTCCTTAACTGACAGTCTAATCCTTACATCAAAATTGCTTACTCACACTGCAGTATAGGAGCCTCTTCTGTCCTATCTTCCCTTCTTTTCCCACACAGAATTTGCCCTTATTGGTATGGAAATGGAAATTCTTGTTTAATTAGTCATCTGAGATTTTTCAAGCACAGCAACCAAGTAAAATAAGGTAAGTTTATATTTAATGTGCATTACATGTGCTAGTGTTACAGATTAATCCAAACACAGAATAAAATTAGGTGGACCCAGAATTTCAGTCAACACTGAAGTACATAATAAGTAACTGTACACATGAAGCAGAAATACCACATCATTTCTACTCTTTTTGTCCTATATTGTAAAGGATGTGGCCTGCAGAGTAACCTGAATGCTAGAGAGCAAGTTAAAATATTTTACTTAAAAATAACTCTCAAATTTTCTGAACAGAGCCACAGAGTCTTCTTTGGCTAAGGCACCAAAATAGGCACTCTCTTATTTCTCCTCTGCAAGTTCAAAAGCTTTTTTAGAATTACTCCAGTATAGAAAATAATGTGCTTGCACATTAATTATACCAACTTCTTCAATATTTAGGCCTGGTTTTCCCAGGAAAAAGATCTTTGCAGGAACCACTACAGTTTGATTGTTTTCCTATCTGGCACCCAAAACCTTTAATTTATCCTTTTCAAAGACATGCAACAGTTTTTCACATTAGATTGCAACTCCTCATCCTATGTTTTCATTCCTGACACAGTTCAGCATCTATAAAGATCTTTGTTGATCTCCAACTGGACAATCAAATACTTTTTTTTCCTCAGTTTGTGTGTTTAAACTACAACTTGTAGCATTACTATAATGAATGTATCTATGTCAGTGAATATCAAGCATCTCAACTGGTTTATTGAGGTTAACTGCAATATCCTTTGTATTGTCCCTTCCTATACACTATTTACCATCTCTGAAAGGAAAATTGTTGAAAACACTGAAGTAGTGTTCTGGTTTTACAGTGTAAACCCAACACACTCCAACATACTTTCTCCCCAGATTTGTGTACACACATGTATTATGTAAAGTCACACAGACAAGTTCTTGATCATTTTACAGGTGATTTGGGTACTATACACCCAATTCAGTCACTGGTCTACGTAGGTCATATTTTTAATGAAAGTAAAACTGCTTCTAGATACCATCATATTTTATGAATCTTTTATGGTTTGGCCGCTCATTTTCATTGAAGCTGTTCTACAAATGTAATGTCTGCTTGTTAGGAAGTAAAAAAGGAAAACCTAGGGTTTTTTCCCTCTCTCATTAGATGACACATCTGGAATATGAACAGCTGTTTAGAGCAATGGCAGTAGAAGTCAACAACTGTAAAGCTATGCTCTCACTAACTTCTTTTTAACCTTCCTCTTGAAGGACATCAGCTTTCCCTGTCAGACTGTAGTAACTAAGCAAACACCCCAAGAAAAAAGGCACAGGAACTTTTTGGCTTAATTATTCTCAGAGGACATAACAACCTGCACATTCAGGATAGTGGAGTTTCAAACCCACAACATTATCAGCAACTGTCACATTTTGTTCTCCAGCAGTACAGTTTTTCAGAAGACTGAAACCTGAGACAGAAACAAATAGAATAAAAGTTCAGGGAAAAATGAATCAAACCCTATAGGGTTAGTAAAATCTATGAACCTTAAGGCATATCTCAACATGATCCCAAACTCTGACTCCCACAAAAAAAGAAATTTATTTTATAATAAAAAGCATGTTGAGAATTTGCTATTAAGAAATTTGTGAGAAAATGTCACAATCAGGAAGTTATCAGTATCTCAAACCCCATCCCAAGTTATTTTCAAATGCATGAAGTAGCCCAAAATGAAAACTTGGATGATGATTCTTAATCTAGCTTATAATAATAAGCTAAAAGCAGAAGTTCGGCTGATTGACATGCAAATTTTCTCTCTTGTTGCTCATCTGTGCTATAATGCATGAATCATCTGTGCATTTGGGGGTTGTTTTAAACCATTTTAAAGCCAAATAAAAAATTACAGACTTGCATGTATATGCAATGGCAGTAAGTGCAATGGCTTTTGTGATACTGATGCAGTAAGGTACCACACATATAAAATTTTTTATTAATTTAAAAGATTACCGTTAACATGAGGAAGGTGAATGCAGTTATTCCTAGAATGAGGATCTCTTTATTCCCTTTGCTTTCTGCGTGTAACTTGCGATAGTACGGGCCTATGAGATACGTCTTTATAACAAGACACAGAAGAAAAACAGCAGCCAAAGAAAAGAGAATTTGGCCAATCAGTATCAGTATTCTCAGTATTTCCTTGAAAATGCTGGAAGAGAAGAACAAACAAAAAGTTTCTTTCAAGTGCTCGCATGCTTTCCAACCAGTTCCCCTTAAATGAAAAGATCTAATTCCATAAATGCTCAAAACTGAGTAGCTAGGAAGATATTTAGATACATTACTAAACACGTTCATTCAAAAAGATTTTGTTGCTTGATCTCCAAAGTAAGCCATCAGGCTCAATAACGTTACCACACAGTCTTTGACAAAACATGCCCTGAGGGGACAAAGTAACTAAAGAAATTCCTTTTTTTTTTTTNCCAAACTTTGCAAATAGGACTGAGGCAGCTAGAGCAAAAATATTTTCATACAACATGACAAGTAGAAACCGTAAAGCAAACTCACAGAACAGAGTGCCTATTTTTCACATAACTGACATTCATATTGCCAATCAGCATACTAACAGTAAGGGGTGGGGGGAAGGATCCAGATAATAATTTTTTTTACCTGGAATATGTACTCACTCCTGCTTGAATAAGTGTAGGCATGACAGCTATAAATAAACCAAGCTGCACGTCCTGCATCACCAACATGCCAAGTAGTACGCTGCTGTAGTCAATGTCCCCTGTACACCAGCAAAGCAGTCATGGAAACAGTCATCAGAAGCTATGAATGCTTGCAATGCTCAGAAATCTAAACAAGGCTTAATCAAATGCAAGCCAATGGTATGAAGGCCATTCAAAGTAGCCTGGGTTTTTTCCCCCACTAGTAGGTAAATTAAAATAAAGACATATTAAAATACAAATAAAATATTCATATGAAACTTCTGTTACACATAGACTTTGCTTAGCAGTTAAGCATTACTTACGCATTTAGTGGAACTCCTTTAAAGTCTTTGGAGTAACAGACACATGCAAGAGCCAGCATGTGTAAAATACATACTTTGAATGTTGGCATTAGAGTGAATATTCTACAAGTGGGGAGTACTTTAATGCAGTTTGTAAGAGGGAGGTTAAAGTGGAAAAAAGCAGCGTGTCAAAACTTCAGAAAGGGAACATGTGGAAGTACTGCAGAAGGTAGCAATATGACCCTTTGAAAGTAATTATTTGAAGAGCTGTTAGCTATGAAAGACCACCTGAACTGGTCTCTGTTGGCTGAAGAAGGATGGGAATTATTTAAATTGGCCTTTGCGGCCTGACGACAAACTGGTAGCAATGGTCTAATCTGGTAACCTCTTAAAAAGCTCAAGGATTCCAGACTCTCAGTAAAGTCAGCTCTTATGGAGAACACTGGTGGGGTTACACTGTCTTTCTCCAAAGAGGACTGGCTATGTAAAACACAAGAATACTTCAGAAGAAGAATATACACAACGCTGGTCAGTGTTAAATGAGGATGAACACTTGTAAACCAGACTTAACAGTAGGTTCTGTTTTCATTTTTTAACTTGTTTCTCTTATAATATTACTAAGCCAACTTCTTTCAAATTTTATTGTAGATACCACAGTATTCCATATTTAAAGTCACACCTACCTTCTTTATCTCCTCGAACACTACCTGCAAGAAATCTTGACACCAGTGGTGTGCTGGATAAAGACAAACAAGTGGAAATGAAGACACTCTGTGTTGGTCTAATTTGGAGCAAGTGCCCCCACAGTAAACCAAAGGCAATCATCAGAACTGTCATGTAGCAGGGTCCTTGCAAAGATATTTTCCATACCTCAGGAAGAAAACAAGATTTTATGATAAAGTCTGATGACACTCCTTTCACTACCAAATTACAACAGTTTTCATCACAAATAAGCACTTACAGATGGATGATTTGGGGCTGTAGTGCTGGCCCACAGAAGGAATGGGCTGTCACCCTATACAACCTAAAACTCCCAAGCTCCTACCCTAGTAGGTATTCCATGCTGAAAGACTCATTACCAGAAATAAGGTAAATTTCCCAGAGCTCATGGACAAATTAAGGGCCAAAGGCCCAGTATGGGTTGAAATTCACTAAAAACTATCAAATGGATGACCAGTTACTTGATGTGATTCTAGGATAGGGAAAAACAGGGGTGGCAACAGCAGTCAGCAATACCAGCAACCTGCTCCAAACTAGTGCACACACAGTACTAAAGCAGCAATTTACCCACTACAATTCAGGAACCTTTGAATTACTGATTTTTATATTTGACTTTAGATGGACTAGAAATAGCAGATTAAGCTGAATGGTCATGAATTTCAATGGGTTTCAGCTAAAGCTTTTACAGCATCATGAGCTCACAACCACCAGCTTAGGAACAAATCACACAATGCAATTCTTTACATACAGTCTGCACATATTTTGCAGGAGTATTTCCCACTATTAAAATTCTAGCTGGTATATGAGGTAACTTTTTTTTTGTTTTTAAAATTAAGACCAAAATAAACTTTTAGCTTTTTGCTGAATCCTGATGGCCACATCATGTAATATTCTAGATTGTGCTAACATACTTGCTGAATCAGTTGATTAGCCAGTAGAGCATGTATCATCAATTCTTTGTGCATTACTTAAACTCTTTGACTTTTTTATAACAGGACTGGCAAACATCACTGGACACTCTAAAACAGCAACTACAAGTTACTGCATGTCAAAATAAAGCAGAGATGGATTGTCATAAACTGTGAGAGATTTTTCTAGTAACCAAAATGTTTTACTAAAATGAAGAGGAAATGAAGAGACAGTGAATAAATAATGCATTCTGTTCTTTCCAAAGAGTTAAAGTGCAGAGGCAAGAGTCATATTTGTCTTTTTCAAAAACGTACAAAATAACACTGGTATATTAAAGGAGGAGTATAAAAATCTGAAGTATAACTGATAACTGGAATATTAGCAATCAAATCATTTAATGTAGAGATATTATACAAAAATACCTTTCTTAATCTTTCAGGAGAAAATTCCAGACCAACTAGAAATAGGGTGAAGAATACACCAAATTCTCCTAATGTTTCCACCTGTACAATAGACTTAAAAAGAAAAAATAAGAATCAGTGCACAGCAGTCTACTCATAATGCAAATTATTAGTCCACTACAAAACAAATTGTTTCTCATTACAGAATAGGCAGTTCACTTGCTGTCATATGACATCAGAAGTTCCCAAAGCATCCTTAGGGTTCAAACATTTTTCCCCATCACCTGGCTGATACTAGATGATAATTTGCTTGAATAGTGCTGATCACAAAATGCACATGTGCACTGATCTAGGTAAGCTTGTTTGCTGGATGAAAATGAACAGGTTATGTCTGATGCCTACACTGTTACATCCCCAAGGTTTTCATTCCATAAGTTCCTTCTTGCTAGTTATTTTATAGATCTGTGTGTATAAACTTTCTGCTCACCACCCTATAGACTGCATGCATCCATCTCTCAGACCACTACAACTATCAGCCTTTCTGCTTCAGAGAGAAGGGTGCAACAGCAGAAAAAGTGGTTGTCTTCCTTGTCACAACAGAAAAATGGGAGTACTTCTGTCTGGTGACTGGCTACCAGTAGTGTACCCTCAAGGTTCTGTTCTAGGGCCATCTCAATAATCTTGATGCAGGAGATGAATGTACCACTTGCGAGTCTGCTGATGATACCAGACTAAGAGGTGCTGTTGAGCCTCTTGAGGGGAAAGATGCCTCCTAGAAGGACCTAGATACACTGGAGCATTGGGTTAATTGAGATTTAACAAGTCAAAATGCTGGGTTCTGCACCTAGGATGGAGTAAGGCCAGCACTAGAATAAACTGGGGAAGGAGTGGCTGGAGAGCAGCCCTGCAGGAAGGTGTCTGGGGGTGCTGATAGACAGCAGGCTCAGTATGAGTCAGCAGGGGGCCCTGGCTGCCCAAAGTGCAAACCCCATCCTGGGGTGCATCAAACACAGCATCACCAGTTGCTGAAAACAGGTGATTATCCCACTGTATTTGGTGTTGGTGCAGCCTCACCTGGAGTTCTGCGTGCAGTTCTGGGCCCCACAATTTAAGGATGTAAAGGTACTTGAAAGCATCCAGAGAACCAAGCTGGTGGAAGGGCTGGAAGGAATGTCCTATGAGAAGCATCTGAGTGCAGTTTGTCTAGCTTGGAGGAAAGCAGGTTGAGGGGCAACCTCATTGCTCTCCACAGCTTCCTGATGAGGGGAAGTGGAGTGGGAGTGCTGAGCTCTTCTCAGGACTCAGTGACAGGACATGTGGAAATGGTTCAAAAACTGCATCAGGGAAGGACTAGGAACCATTTCTTTATTTAGAGGGTTGTTAAACCCTGGAACAGGCTTCCAAAAGAGCTGATTAATGCCCCCAGCCTGTCAGCATTCAAAAGGCACTTGGACAGTGCCCTTAACAACATGCTTTCCCTTCTGGTCAGCCCTGAAGTGCTCAGGTGGTTTCCTGAGATGGCGTACTCTACTCTAAACACCTAACATTTCTACCCATTTACAGGCCAGAGCAGAAGAGAACAGAGCCTATCATCAATCACAGAGAAGTGGAGATGGCACCTATCATCCCTGCCAGATTAGACCCTGCCTGCCTCCTCAGTTCCTCCAGTATCCAGTTCTTCTAGGATATAAAGAGAAAAGCATACAAAAGACCCAGTCAACATGAACATTATCCAGAGGAATAATATTTAATCACAGCTCCATGAGAAACTAGCAGGTCATTTAAATAGTCTTAAAAAAACATTTAAACTGTCTTAAACATTGCATCTGTTCTGACCACACTGTGTTCCTCAACTTAAATCCCTGAAAATTCATTGTTGGATCTGTCCCTAATATCAAGCTTACAGACTTGTTTCTCAGTTTAAGTGGTCACGCTTTCCAGCCCTTCTCAATCCGGAAGTTATGCCCAGCACAAAGGCTATTATTTAATTTCAATGTTCAAATATAAAATTTTGAAAGTGTAGTACTTAGACACTTAACTTTCAATACAAAATCCTACAATTTCTACTCATCTCTACTTACTTTTGAGCCCAACAGCCATTTTCAACAAAAGCCCATGTAAAAGCAGATGTTGCAAAGACAGTGAGCTCCCTGCAGTTATGTGGAAGTCAATGCAAGAGACACGTGAGCGGACGTTACGGTGCAGCCTTAACGTGTGCTCTGCTTTGCCTCCTGGCTAAACAATCTGTTAATGCACACCCGACCACTAATCAAAACATGTCCAGCCAACCACAGCCCATGGCTTCGCATGAGTTAGTAATCAGGGTACACATGATGGAGCTAAAAAGGTTCAAGAGGCTTCAGGAATGTGGGCTGGGTACAGGGGAAAAAAACAGGGTGACTGGAATGGATGAGTGAGATGCAAAATAACTCTCTAGAAAGCCAAGCTTTGCTAGCTGGGGAACTACTACTTGTTTCCAACACTTCCTCCACTGTGGAATCTTTGTTTTTTAAAACATTTGAGGTTGGCAACACCATATTATTTTAAAACTGCTTTTAAAGATTTCAACAAATTAAATCAGTCCAGAAGTAACTTGCACTCTTACCTTAATACTATTTAGTCCTGAGGGTCCTAAGAGTACTCCACAGATGATATATCCAAACATGGTTGGCAATCCTATTGTTGTGCACAGCCAGCCACATGGCAAAGACAACATTCCTATTGTCACAATATCCTACACACATATAAGATTTACAACTGCATTAGTATAAATTTCAAAATTTGTATTTGCATTTTTTGTAAAAAAATTTATTTTTTACAAATTTCTGCTGAAATTAAGGATTATTATTTTTCAAAAGATAAATAGCATTACAAAATTAAATGTAGAATACTGCTTGTGAAAAGAAAACACAACTTCAGTAAAGTAACCTCAGTGCTGTTGCCAGTGTAGGCATGGCAATTTTGCAGATGTAGCAGATGAGGTACTGATCTTAAGTAATTGGGGAACTTTCAATCTGGAATATTTTAAGTACATTATAGAAAGTAGGCAGATTCCAGGGTGGAATGACACCTTACATTAAAACAAGATGGTGAAACAGACATGTTTTGGCTTTTCATGATTAAAAAAAAATCCCAATCCAGTTATTATATATGAAGCACAAATACAATAAGAACCCCACCATGTCTATATATTTTCTTTTTTTTTCCATCCCAAGACACAAACAAATACATTATCTCTACTGACAACATGCTTATCAGGCACAGCAATAGCTTGCTTTAACACTGCAGTCCAAGAGAAGGGATGGTGCCCCAACGATGCAACACGAGAACTCAAATAAAAACAGAGAGGGTTCATATGGCATCATGATTAGTCTTGTGAGGACTATCCTAAGGGTAAGAAACACATTGCCAAACCCCTATAGATAGGGGAGTTATGAATCCTGGGGTAACTTTAGAGGGACTTATTCTGAAACTGTATTCTATTCAACCAAGTAGTACTGACATGCAAACTAGTGGGACTAAATCTTACCAAAATATATGACAAGCATGTCTCTAAAATTATTACCTTTATAAAATGATGATCAGCACGAGGAATAGTTGAATCTCTGGGTTTGGTAAGGATGTACTGATTGTTCTGGGAATCAATAAGCATACTAAGGCCTAAGTCATCCTCTACTTCTCTTTTTGAAGCATTTCTTTTGGAGTTGGCTTCATCTTCTTCCACTCTTAAAACCGCTTCAAAGTTTACACCTCTTACCTGTGAGGAAAAAACCCAACAAATCAAACAAAAAGGAGGGGGCCAGTTAAGCATATCATAAGAAGTGAAAGCCTATCAGCTGTGCTTGAAGTTTCTACAGTAGTTGATGACATCAACTAAAAATACTTCGAGGGTTTTTTCCTAAGGAGTTTTAGATTTTTTTTATTAAAACTTGGATGCCCTGAAATATAACATTTTATTACCTTCAACAAAAAACAATTAGAGATCACCAAGTGATAATCAGTTCACAAAAATGTGGACTAAAGACTGCATTCCAAGTCAAGAAAAGGTCACTGTACTGTAAATTTGAAGGAGAGGTTGAAAGAACTGTTTCTACCTAGTTATTTTCAGGATTTTACTTCTTGAAACAGCAATTCTTAAATCATAGCTCAGATTTTTTTTTTTTATTTTTAGCTATTACACTTCTCTATTTGCTTATATTTTAATAGAAACCTGTGTATCAAAATACTGATGACTCCATTAAAGCTTCTCTGTTCTAAACTTCCAGTGTTTTCGCCTACGAGAAGACACACCAAACGTTCCTCGCGAAGATGTAGAGGCAAACAGCCCCCCGGCTGCACTTCCTGACTCCCTTAGTCTCCCGGGTGGAGATCTCCTGGATGGTGTCCCGCAGGCAAAGGCTGCGCTGCGGCTCCGCCGGTTCGCAGGCGCGGCGGCTGCTCTGACCCTCCGGGCCAGGAGAGGGCGCTCCCGCGGGAGGGAGGCAGGGAGGGCATCCCAGGGGGCACGAAAGAGAACAGCTGCTTTCACTTCCTCGAGGTAAAAATATAAAAAAAACTCTGCGGCCTGGCTCTCTACTACAGGACCACTGTTTTTTAGCTCCTCAGTCGAATTCAAGAGCTGTGCTCACCTCAAAAGTCAACTTGCAGATCAACAGAAACCTCTCAAGAGCAAGTGCCAAATAAAACTGCAAATAAAATTGAGACTCATGTTTATGCAAACAGGGCCAGTTTTCAAATTAGAGAGTGTCTCTGAAGATGGTAAAATAGGACACTAGAATGAAGTGACATGTTCTCAGCTCCAGAAACACGCAGTCTTACCTGAGGGATACTGTCCATCACGCAACCAAAGACCAGTGCAGGTAGGCCAAGGTACAAAAAGCAGAGGAAGTCAGAAGTGGAAGAAAGCAACACCACAAACATATTTTGTGTCCTTCCCTTGAACAATACACCTTTTCCCAGACTGCGAAAACTAACTGCAGCGGTTCTTGTTCTCCCATAACTTTCTCAACAAAATGAAAAGGTGGAGACAGCTTAACACAGTAACTCCATAATCTGCAAAGTCTGACCATCAGAGTCCCTACCAGCACTGACACGTCCTATCTCTCATCGGCTGGATCAGTGAGATGGACTGCATTTGTCACTGTCAAAGTGGCAGCTGCAGGAAGGAATTTGAAATCAAAACCACAGAAATCACTCGCAAAAAGGAGCGGTTATTCCTGATGCTCACTCTTCTTTTTGTTAAGTCATTAAAATTACAACAACTATATAATACAAGAGAAACACACCTACAGTGCAAATACTAACTACAAATAAATGCATACCAGTGAAAAGGCCAAGTCTAAAACATCACTTACAGATTTGTTGTCATCAAAGGCATGTTCTTCTATTTCCTCTTCCAATCTATCAGCTGCCTTTCTGACATCTTCTAGAATTTCATCAAGCATTGAAAGGCTTTTGTTTTGATGCTGCATGTTCTTAAGGGCTTCAACCTGGTGTTTTTCTGCTGCTAAGAGTTCAACGTATTCCATTTCTTCCTGTTGAATTTTACAACACAGGTAAAGTACAATTTTACGCAGATAAAGTGCTGGCCATGCCTTTGAGCAGAAAAACATTTGACAAAAATGCATGCTTCTTTTGACACAAAACATTGGTGGAAGTGGAATTGCAACAGCAATATACACTTCAAGATAAGATTGCTTTCTCTTGTGCCCATTTTCAGGGGATTAAGTGGGCAAGAAAAACAACAACCAAACAAAATATCCACCAATTGCCTCTTCTAATTCACTAAACGGTAGAGCTGCCCCACAGTTGTGATCCAGAAAATACAAGAAAGGACTTCCTTTGAGAAAATCCTGGAAACATTTCAGAGACAAGTAGAGTTTAGAACTCAGTGCTTTAGCAGAGAACCATAATACCCTGAAAGCACAGCTATACTACCTACAACAAACAAACAATCTGGACAGAAAGCGGAATGAATCTTAACTTTATGATCATTTTCATAAACATGGGAAGAAGTCTGTTTATGGTTTTCCACAGTAACTGTGGAAACAGCTAAAAAAGAAAGAAAAAACCTGTTGGGAGACAGGTGAGCAGCCAATCACTCTGGCCAAGCTTCTGATTTTTGTTTCCTAAGAAACACTTTTCCTGTCAGAAGTAAAACACTTTTTTGACTTTCTTCCCTTTACACGCTTACATTCTTTTAAAGATGCACTGATTGACAGAACAGCTCCAAGTAAAGAAACATATGCAGCACTTCTTCCTTTCAGTTAGATTCAGAATACCTAGATGTGAGAAATCCTACTTCTGCTCTTTAAGAAAGCCTGCCTATTCTTTAAGCCTATTCTTTAAGCAAGCCTTTCCCCATTTTTCCAAGGAGAAAAAATGGCAAAAAATGCAAGCAATCTCTAGGTCTGACTCAATTCCCAGAACACTTAAGGTTTTGTCTCCACTTTGCATGCCCTGCCGTACCCAGTTATAAATCAGAGAATGTAGGTCCATAGGTGTCCCCAATTACTCGGGCCCACGAAATGGTGCAAAACACCTACACTTAAACAACTGGAGTGTCTCCTCCTACACACACATTTGCAGATGGACATTTTTCCCCTTGAAATGGGGAACATGCGTGTAATTTAAACAATTTCTTGATGCCAAGATGTATCTTCAGTACAATCAGTAGCTCTAGTTCACCCCTTTTATAATCCCGACAGTCAGACGAACGTCCCTGATTATGATTAAGCCACAGCATTGCTGTCTGTTGGTGTTTAGAATTACCATAGTTACACCGGCATGATGAAAGTTACCCAGATCCCAAAATAACAGGAGCTGGGAAAAACGTAACTCTTAACGTGTTTGGCCTCCTGTCAACAATTAGTTCTTGTGCAACATGTAAGTAGGAGACAGAGTCACCCTCGTACTGCCTCAAGGAAAAGCATTTCCTATCTGGTGCTCTCTGCTAGCAGGTATTGCTGGAAAGATGTAAAAAACAGGCCCCATATGAACTGCAGATTCTCCGGTCATTCAGCGACAACTGAGGACGTGAGACAGAACTGATAATGGTTAGCTGCTTCCCCCTCAAAAATGGAAGAGGTTTTGGATGCAGGGAGCCAATTCCAGTCCTTTCTGTTGGCCAAGACAAACAGGCTGAAGAGACATAGAGGTAAAGTGCAGAAAAAAAAATAATTCTCTAATTTCAAAGAAGTTAACTTTCCCTGAAGAGCAACACAGAAAAGCTTTGAAAAATCAAGAGTTTAAATGCAAGTTCCTTCAATTAATGGAAACAAAGGGGTTTGTGTCTATTAAAGAGGCATCCGTTTCCACCTACAGACCAGTGAGACAGCAGCAGAGCGGGACAATCACGGGGAATGGTGCCCATAAAAAGGCCAAGTTATGTCTAACAAGCTGCTCTATGCTGAGCAGAAGTGCATCACAATGCAAACACTGTTGCACAGCTGCTGGGATGGGAGACGCCTGATCAGGAGCCACAAACCAAACAACCTCCTAAGCAAAGTAATACAGATAAGGATTGTGCAGTTAACAGGAACACCTAGAAACACATGAGCAAAACGAAGAAAGCTTAAGTAACACTTTGAGGCAATGCTGATTAGGAATGCAGTGTTGCTTTTGCTCTCTACTATTTAATCAAAGATGACAAAAGGACATTTACAAGAGGTTGCACCTTCGCAAAACTTGCAAGTTACTTTTTTCAGTGTCTGGTTAGTAGGCACCCAAGAAATTAGGAGCTGATAAAAAGTGGCTAAGATTTTGATGCCTTTTCCTGAACTTCCATATGGGCTCGTGGAGCAAAAGAAGGCAGAAATGATCTTCAGTGTTTCTTCCTTACTCTGCCCCTCACTGTGAAGGATTCCACTACACCTTTTACCAACAGCAGAGCCAGCAAGAAACGTATCACACATATATATCCCAACACTACAGACTTTCAAGGACTTCAACTCTACAGAAATAAATAGAAGGAAAGGTCCAGCATCCTCCACACTCATTTGTATTCTCCATTCGCTCACTGTTTAAAGAATGGAAAGGATGTTTTATGAGCACACCAACAAAATAATCATTACAATAAAATGAACAAAAAGCAGACCTAATGCATGCCCCCTGAAGTAAGAGCAAATAAAAAAAATGTACCCTGTACAATTTTCATCTTTTTGGCACACATTTCTCCACATACTGTTTCCCTTTATACAACAATTAAAAGGTTAGAACAACAAATATTCTGTGCATGGCGTAAGAAGGAAGGGTTCAAAAGATTGCTCACTCAAGTAAATACCTTGATATGATAATACAAAAAGCCTACACAATCCACCTCTGCAAAAGTAAAGTTTTGACAGGACACACCCGTAAAACACATCATTACACACAAAGGCCTCCTTTTGGGAGAAAAATGACGAATGTTGAATGTCAAATTCAAGGGTAGATTACTTCAGTACTGTACACAGTCACATTACCAAGAATTAGGTAAATGATAAAGGATGTGTTGTTCACAGATGCTACTTGACAAGGTCTGAGAAAGCAAAAAGGTGGAAAATCAAGTAATGCTTATGACAATTACTACCATTTCTATGCAACAGAAGCTGGCACTACCATTAAGTATCAACATCCAAGTCACACCAAGCACTTCGTTGGAACACACCTAGATCCAAACTACTCCCTATCTAAATTTGTTGTAATTCATTCTGCATTTCCACTGCACAGAACCACTCCAGTGTCCCAAGTCTGCATCCCAACTCTACTTCCACTAGTCCTCCTTGTCACACCTTTCTTGCATATAATCTCTTTCAATTTTAACCTGTAAAGATCTGCACACTTCTCAACACAAGTGTCCCTTAGAGATTCTCCCAACTCAGATCCTAGATCCCAACTACATTTTTTTGTTCCTTCTCTCATTCCCTTGTGCAAAGGCAGCCTCTTCTTTTAGAAGGTGGAAAACAAAGAAAATTCTTAATGTATTCCTTCAGTGGTTGAGGGGTAGAGCAATGAAAAGCGCAGTTTAAACACCGAATAAATGAAATTTTCTCAGTGAGAGACTTTCAGAACACAGTCTGGGCATTACCACATCCAGAAGACAGTGGCAGATTGTGCACAATCCAACGAATCTGCACTGACACAGGAACTCAAATTTTCCATGAGCTACTTGTACTCAACTGTTACTCATCTGTGATTTTTCTTGGCAAAGTTATCTCAGCTGGCTCTTTCTTGGAAGTACTGCTTTTCAAACATGCACTTCTCAGGCTAGGAGTGCTATACTGAGTTTAAAAATCTAGTCATCTACTATTTTGCACGTCCATTTTACCCCTACCTCTACTTACAAGGAAATGAAAAGCAGTTAGTCGTGTTGTTTAAATTGTAGACTTTGGTTGAGCAATTCTCATTTAAAGTGGAAACAGCAGTTAGTATTTTGCCAATTTATGGCATTACTTCCACTCTGATAATCCTTGTCTAGTGTGACTGTAGTATGTGCAGTAACTCACTGCTTGTATTTCTTTCCCTCTAACATAATATTTGCCATAGGTCTTATGATTATGCTCAGCTTTGTTTTGAGATAAGAACTATTGACTGCTAATAAGTCTTAAGCTCTACACCAGAATTACTTGTAAATTTACTAATGGGAACAAATAATTCAAAATTTTACACAGTAAACATTCCAAGTTTTATATAGATACTCTTTGTTATTAAAACAGAATGAAACTCTGACATAATAAAATTAAAAACCCAAGTAGAATATGAATGGTAATAAAACATGTGGGAACTGACCTTAATTGCAGCTTCTCTCAAGGCTTCCAGTCTCTGTCTGCTGCTTTCTTTCATATTTACAACATCTTTGTAATCCCCCTGTAGAGCTCTCTGGAGTCCGTGGATTGCCTGAAAGACCGAGTTTTCACTCTCATTGAGCTCCTTCTGGAAGATTTCAAAGGTGTGCACCTGAAAGAGCTTCTCTTCATCAGACAGCCCTGCGTCCTTCTCGACCGCCCTGATGGCATTTTTCAGTTTGTTTAGGACGACGTTCTTCTGGCGCAGAAGGCCGGAGAGTTTTCTGCAGCTCTCCAACACCCACTGCTTTCTCTGAGCCACAGCAGCCCCTCTGCCCCGGTGCAGCTTGATCGCATGCTTCACTACCTCCTCGTGCTCTGCAGGACCTGCCCAGTGCCCGCAGGGCAGCGACACCAACGTCCACAGGGAAATGAATCCAGTCGCCTTCATCCTTCGCTCGATACTGCTCTTGGGAGAAACTGATAATCCACAACGGCCCAGAGCTCTCTGCTACATGGTTTCTGCACCTCCAGTAAGCACGCCAGGCTGCAAAATAGTACCAAACAGTTACCACACGTGGCAACCTGGGGCCATTTGGTCAAACAGATATAGAAAATAAACCTAAGACTGCTGCCTACACCTTGATCTTTATAAACAACAAGTTACTATGATATAATTGTTTAAGGATAGGTTTGAGAGCATACAGGAAGAGATTTCCTGACAGGCTGAAGTGCAGCCTATGACATTGTGGCCTGATATTTTTAAAGGCTTTTCTTTCATGTAAGAAGTACAGATGAGTCCACTGTGAAGCTTTCCAATCAGTGTTTTTAAAACAAGATGTTATCTAGGAAACAGTCAAGGGGAAAACCAAAAATCTGTCAGTAACCTTGGGCTGTTTCTTGGTTTTGGTAAATGTTGACTGAAGGAGACCATATGTGTTCTGTTAAAGTCTCAAAAGCTTAACTGAAATAAATTACATTATAAATCATAATTGTGAAAGAAAAACAAAAGCAAAACTTACTGGACTTTTGGCCACTACTAGTTTGAATCAAATACCTTCTTCACCTGAAAGGCTGTGGGGCCCTGAGGTACTTTACTTCAAAGCTTATTATTGATCCTCATAATTTTAAAATAGTTACAAAACCAGTAAATCAATTCCTTCTCAAGTTCATTTCCCAGCAGCTACTGGAAGATCTACACATAAACTGCCGTATTTGATTTAACACCAAGCAGGATACAACTTTAAAACTAAAAACTAATTTCTTTCCCTCAGAAAATGCTGACATTATTGGAAAACAACAAAGTTAAACTGTGTTACAAAAAAGGAAACACAGAAATCCTTACAAAACCCCTCACACACCACAAAGCTATACCTATATATACACACACACACATATAAAACAATGTATGAACATCTGAAGCACAGCATTCTAAAAAAGCACAACACAAACAACACGGTAGTGGATTATCAACACAGCAGGTTATTTCCCTAAAACTTTAGCTGTAGTCTTGACAAGGACCTAGCAGTGTGCCTAAAAGACAATTTTCTGTTCCTGTCATACAGCCACAGTCACAGCCCCAGGTACCCAAGCCTGCTCTAGGGGGAGGTGTCCCTGCCCACGGCAGAGGGGCTGGAACCAGACGGTCTTTAGGGCCCCCTCCAGCCCAGGCCATTCCATGATTCCACAGGAAAGGGGAGTGCCAAGCACAGCCATGCACTACCTTGGTGTTTAAAACGCCCCCTGTTACAGAGAGGACTGAGTAAACCTGTCTGTGGGTTGTTTTTTCCAATGCCTGAAAAGCAAGCCAAGGTATTTAGCTAACAATAGTTGGCTGTGGGCTAGGGTTTAACAATATGAAAAGCTAAAACACTTGAAAGTGAAATCAAAGTAACAAAAGCATATCACATCAGTCTGATGTCAATTAAATAATGAAGTAGAAATACCTCAGAACTTAATAAAGCTGTGAACTTTTAGAGTGAAATTTAGGAAATATTTCTTCATGTATACAAAGTAGAACTCTTCCTGTTTAGTAGGCTTGGGGAAGAGATTTTCCTAGACACATTACAACCTACTACTGTAAGAAAGAGGGAGAAGAAAACATCCAGTGTATATCCGGGCTTCCATTTCCAGGGAGGTGAGTTCAGACTCTACTGCACGTCCTACACGGTATGTCAAACCACGTAACTAAATTTCCACCAGAGATTTATTCTGACAAAATCCGCTCACTGTTGTGCCACGCAAACTCGGCTCTGTGGTTCGGACACAGGGCAGTTTTGTTCTTCGCTTGGATGGCAAAAGCTGGTTAGAAAACTGGCACCTGGGGCAGCGCTCAAAAGCTCTTAAGGGAATAAAGACCTCATGTACCAAAATAAATGATGTGATGCAGAACACAAATAAATAAATGAATAAAACCCAACAAAATCAAACACCCCTCTCCATGCATCAGCAAGTATCAAGCCAGAGGGAACTCCTGCGTTTAGAGTCCTTATTTAAACACAACTTGCTTCCTGATGAATTGCAGCTCATCTTCCCCGTTTTCTCCTCCCGACCGCGACACCGTAGCACCGGATTTCACCACGGCGACAATACCGGACCCCACCTCCGACTCAAACCCCATTCCCCCTCCCCCGGAGCGCCCGCGGGCCCTCCCCTAGCCCCAGGCCCGCCGACACCCGCCACTTCCCCAGCCCGCCCGGACCCCACCTGGGCTCACGGC